>CANXYI010396907.1:0-13665 GCA_948208565.1 Hura crepitans | reverse complement strand
ATATTAAATTTAATAGAAATATATTAATTATTTCATTGAATTTTTTTCTAAATTTTATCATATAAATAAATTTTAATATCTCAATTTTATAATAAATTATTATATTACTATTATTAAATTTATTTTTATATATACTAATTATTTACTCATTTTATTATTTTTATATATTTTATTTAATGTAGTATTGCCTATATTATGTTATTAAATTTTTTTATAAATAATTTTAATAAAAAATTCGATTCAATTCGATTTTACCGGTTGAATCGATCGAATTACGAATCAATTAATCGATTCGATTTTTGATCTGATTATGATAATATTGGTTTATAGTGAAAGAGGTGTTTAATGTGTGGTCAAATACAATTTGAGGGGTCAAATGTGTGCATTAAAAAGTTTAAGTGTTAACTTGACCAAAAAAAAAAACACTGTATATTAAGTCAAAATACATTAAGGACAAATTTGTATTATTTGAGTAGAGGAAGGTAAGAACAGTTAAGTATTCATTTTTCTTTATCTACAAGCCCAACAATCAATTAGGGGGAGTAGGTATTTTCTTAAAGTCTCATCTACCAGTGTTGACTAGGAAATGGTAAAATGAAACTGTTGTATTTCTATATTTCAAGCAGAAATAGCTTGCATATACCGTAAGAATTCTGGGAGGAAGAAGAACTACTGTTTTCAAGCTTTTTCTAGCAAAGATTCAAACTTTTTCTCTAAATGGCAGAAATAGTTTTAACTGCTTTTCTGCAGGTTTTGTTTGACAAGTTAGCTTGTTCAAAGCTTGAAGATTGTGGGTTATGGTTGGTTGCTAGAAAGGAGCTAGAGAAGCTGGAGAGTACTTTGACTACAGTTGCAGCGGTGCTTGAAGACGCAGAGGATAGGCAAGTTAAGGATAAGGCGGTTCGAAATTGGTTATCAAAGCTTAAAGATGCAGTCTTTGATGCTGATGATGCATTGGATGAGGTCGCAACTAAGGCTTTGCAGCAAAAGGTCATCAAGTCTCAGAAATCAGTCTCTAGCTTCCTTCAGGTTCCGAATTTTGTTATTTTTCATGTTAAGTTGGGATATACGATAAAGAGGATCAATGAGAGGTTGGATTCAATTTCACTGGAGAGAATTAATTTTCATTTTAGAGAAGGAATCAGAGATGTAGAAAAGGAAAAGGAAGACAGCGAGAGGCGGCAGACTCATTCTTTTGTGATTGAATCAGAAGTTTTTGGAAGGAAGAAAGAAAAGGCTGACATTGTTGAAATGTTGACTGGAAGGGTTAATGGAGAAGAAGATGTTTCTGTGATTCCCATTGTGGGTATGGGGGGAATAGGTAAAACGACTCTTGCACAGTTGGCCTTCAATGATGTCAAGGTAAAAGATTATTTCAACTTGAGGATGTGGGTTTGTGTCTCTGAGGATTTTGACGTTGTAAGGCTGACAAAAGCAATAATAGAAGCTGCTACTAAAGAAAGATGTGATCTTTTAGGCATGGATATTCTACAGTCTCGCCTTCGAGACAGATTGGCTGGAGAGAAATTCCTGCTTGTTCTAGATGACGTTTGGAGTGAAGACTGTGATAAATGGGATCGTTTGAGAACTTTGTTAAGAGGAGGCGCAAAAGGAAGCAAAATCATAGTTACGAGTCGTAGCGGAAGAGTTGCAGCTATAATGGGTTCAATTTCAACGTTTTATTTGGCAGGACTATCTGATGATGATTGCTGGACTTTGTTCAGAAAACGAGCATTTGGAAATGGAGGAGCAGAGGAGACTCCGAGACTGAAGGCTATTGGAATGGAAATAGTCAAGAAGTGCGGTGGGGTTCCTCTGGCAATCAAAACTCTTGGCAGCTTAATGCACTCCAGAAAAGAAGAACAGGAATGGTTGAATGTCAAGGAAAATGAACTATGGAAACTACCTCAAGAACGGGAAGGCATTTTACCTGCATTGAGAATCAGTTACAATCACTTGCCATCTTATTTGAAGAGGTGCTTCGCTTATTGTGCTGTGTTCCCGAAAGATTATGACATCAATAAAGAAAGGCTGATCCAGATGTGGATAGCAGAGGGCTTGGTTGAACCTAGTGATGGTGACGAGCAGCTCGAAGATACAGGCAACAGCTATTTTAATTATTTGCTGTGGAGATCTTTCTTTCAAGTTGCAGGGGAAGATGAAGACGGTAGCATTATTTCTTGCAAGATTCATGATCTTATGCATGATCTAGCACAATTTGTTGCTGGAGTTGATTGCTTAACTATTGGCGCTGGCTCCAGCCTGATGATCCCTAAAAGAATTCGACATTTATCATTCATCTGCAATGAAACAATACAGGCATTCCCGAAATGCTTCTACAAAGCCAAGGCCTTGCATACCATTCTTGCATTGACAGAAAGCCAGGAGGCTGCATGGATTCCTCAAATCTTTTTCTCCACTTTCAGGTACCTGCATGTGTTGAATCTTAGTAGAACTGGTATCAAAAAAGTGCCTAATTCCATTGGCAAATTGATTCATCTAAGATTCCTAGATATTTCTCAGACTGATATTGAAGCATTACCTGAATCCATAAGCTCCCTCGTAAATTTACAGACCTTGAATCTGTCTCATTGTTTTAAACTCCGAGAATTGCCTAAAAACACAAAAGATCTAGTTAGCCTTAGGCATATCATTATTGATCACTGTAGTTCATTGTCGAAGATGCCTTGTAAGATTGGAAAATTGACTTCCCTACAGACGCTATCCCAGTTTGTTGTGAGCAAGGGGAGTGACTGTAGGTTGGAAGAGCTGAAGCTGCTGAATCTCAGAGGTGAATTAGCTATTAGAAACCTTGAAAATGTCATGTATAGAAGGAGTGCTAAGGAAGCAAAACTGCACGAGAAGCATAAACTTTCCTCCTTGAAACTGTCATGGAAGCATGATTGCATTTGCAGCATTAACTCAGTTGACACTTGTGAAGTTGTGTTAGAAGCCCTCAAACCCCACAAAAATCTGAAAAAATTTCATCTAAAAGGATACATGGGCGTGAAGTTCCCTATCTGGATGATGGACTGCATTTTATCAAAGCTGGTAGAAATCAAGCTGAAGAACTGTAAGAGCACTGAAGTGCTTCCGCCTCTTGGACAACTTCCTGCTCTCAAGGTCCTTCACATCAAAGGTATGGATTCTGTGGCACGTATAGGTGAAGAGTTCTATGGAAGTGGTGTTACTAAAGGGTTTCCATCGCTTAAACATTTCGAGATTCATGATATGCCTAACCTTGAAGAATGGCTAGACTTCAATGAAGGCCAAGCACTAACCTGCATTACCCAGTTAGTAGTGAACAGCTGTCCAAAGTTGAGAAGTATGCCCCACAGGCTTTCATCTCTCAAGGAATTAGAGCTGAGGGATAGCAATGAGATGTTATTAAGGGCACTGCCAAGCTTAATCTCCCTCACTACCCTCCAAATATGCGAATTCTCTCAAGTGATGTCTTTGCAAAGGGAGATTGAAAATCTCACAAATCTGAGATCACTTCATATTGAGATGTGTGAAAAATTGGTATGCTTACCTCAAGGAATAAGCAATCTCGCCCATCTTGAGTTTCTAGGCATATGGGGTTGTTCAAGCTTAACATCCTTGGCAGAACTACAAGGCCTAAAATCGCTTCGGGAGCTATTCATCTTAAACTGCATTGCACTATCATCCTTAGCAGGACTGGAACATCTCACTGCTCTTGAGAAGCTAAGCATTATAGGATGCCAAGATTTGGTTCATTTACCAGAGAAAGATATGCAAAAGCTCATGTCTTTACATTCCTTGAGAATGTCTCATTGTCCCAAACTCACATCTCTGCCTGCAGGACTTCAACACATCACTACGTTGAAGGATCTTCATATACTGGACTTTCCTTGTGTGCAGACTCTACCAGAGTGGATTGAGAATCTGAAATCACTTCGCGAGCTATCGATATGGGACTGTCCTAATCTTACATCATTGCCAAATGCAATGCAGCACCTGACTTCACTGGAGTATCTATCAATTTGGAAGTGTCCAGTCTTGGAGCATAGGTGTGAGAGGGAGGAGGGTGAAGATTGGCATAAGATTGAACATGTTCCCCACATCAACATTAAAGACCAGGAGATCATTACACAACAGATCACTCCAAATGGTCAGCATTCATGTAATATCCTTCAAGGAGCTAAGAGCATCAGAAGTTTCATAGCTCGTTCACGGAAGCAGCTCAAGTCAAAGTCGAAATGTTAGGTTTCTTCCCACGTTAATCTGTTTCTAATTTAATATGAATGATGCATCTATATACGTATATTGTTTTTATTATTTTTACAGTTAATAAAAACATACATTTTTAAGGAGACACGTTGCAGATGTGGGTTGTTTACAATAAATTTTCTATAGATATTCAATGAGCCTAATTTCATACGTAATGATTAGAGGTGTTGAGCATTTCTCATTAGAAAAATGAAAAAAATACCGTGCAACAATGGCAAATGAATTCAATTCTCAGATATAAAAATAACAAGTTGGTATTAAATTTAGTCAAAATTAAATATAACTGTAAAAATTGATTGGTAATAAAATCATTAATCTATAAAAGAAGTGTCCAAATGAGAAAGTTGGCATATTTTTTTAGAGATAAAAAGGAGGTCACCATCCCTCGTCTTCTCTTTCTTGGCCATTCAACTAACCTCCATATTTTACTCTAAGAAGCGAAGTCAAGAAGATAAACAACAAAAGGTTCCTTTTTTTATTGTTGTCTTCACAGAGAAAGGAGATGGATGCAATGATGGATGAATACTGGTGTCACATGTGCTCTAGGATTGTGACCCCGTTGATGGAAGCTGATATTAAATGCCCATTCTGTGGGAGTGAGTTTATGGAAGAAATAGGCAGCATTAGAGACTTCAATGTCAATGCCATTGATATTGCTTCAGAACATGCAATCTCTTTGTGGGCTCCAATCTTGCTCGGTTTGATGGGTGGTTTAGACTCTTCTGGTGCTCAGATAACCACTCAAGGACATAATGGCGGCAGCAATGAAGAAGAAGCAAACGATAATCTTGATAGAGAATTCCAATCCTTATTTAGGACGACAAGAAGGAACTCTTCTCCATTGTTGAGTGTGGTTCAAGATAATGAGAGTGACAGCAATAACAATCTGATTTTGGTTACTCCTTTTAGTGATGAGGCATTGATTCTTCGAAGCTCTCTCGATGTAAACCGGTCTGAGAACCTTGCTCAGAATGTGGTAACTTCTTTCAGAGACCACCTTGTAGGACCTGGTTTGGACTTGGTACTAGAGCATTTGGCAGAAACTGATCCTAACCGATAAGGAACCCCTCCAGCAGAAAAAGAAGCAGTTAATTCAATGCCAACTGTTGCTGTTGAGCAGAATTGGCAATGTTCAATATGCTTGGAGGAGTTTGAGATCGGAGGTGAAGCAAAGGAGATGCCATGCAAACATAAATTCCATTGCCGGTGTATTGTTCCATGGTTAGAGCTTCATAGTTCTTGCCCAGTTTGCAGGTTCCAAATGCCCTGTGATGATTCGAAGGTTCAGGCAAATGGCTTGAGAAGCAATGAAGGCAGTGGAGAGCAAATTGGCAATGGGAGAAGGCAATGGATCCCAGTGCCATGGCCATTTGATGGTTTATTTTCTTTATCAACATCCCAAAATGGTGGAATTTCTACTGCAGTACCTTCCACAACAACCATGCAAGGAAATTCTTCTCATACAGATTAGACTTGAACATACATGTAAGCATTTAGCATTACTCCCATATATTCTCAATTATTTAGTTTTGGTTAGAATTAGAGTTGAATTGAGATCAATCTCAACTATTAATTTCAATAATTAATTTCAGACGAGAAATACAAATTGTCAAAATTCTCATGTTACTCGATGAAATGAAATCGTTCTAGTTCTACAGATAAAAGTGAATGAAGCCAACGTTTATAATTTCCATAATCTAATTAATGACTTTTGCCATTCCAGCACTAAACAAATGCTACAATATCTAATGCACATACAAAATCTTGATAACACAATCTTGATCAATCTTGTGCAGAGCAACCACTGAATCTCCTGCCCTGCAAAGTCCCTTCATTTTTGCATATTGTAAAGCATGCTCAATCGTTTCTTCTGTTGACTCACTATAAGAGGATCTTCTAGAACTCAAAACAGGCACTAGGCCCCGGTATATAAGGCTATGTCTAGCTGGAGTTTCATCACAGATCTCAGGAACAACCACAGACAAAATTGGCACATTTGGCCTGTACTTGGAGACCAACTTTGCTGTGTTTCCACCTCTGGTTAGGACTAATATAAAAGCTGCTTTAACACTATTTGCTGTCCTTACTGCTGAAGAAGCCATGCTCTCTAATGGGCTCATAGGCATGGGAGCATTTTCCATGATTCTCTTGAAAAGATCTCCATAATTGATAAAGTCCTCTGCCTCCATGCATATTCGAGCCATTGTTTGTACAGCAAGTTCAGGATAGGCTCCAGCAGCAGTTTCTCCACTAAGCATCACACAATCTGTACCATCAAGAACTGCATTGGCAACATCTGTAGCTTCAGCTCGAGTAGGCCTTGGAGACTTGATCATAGATTCCAACATCTGTGTTGCAGTCACCACAGGTTTTCCTAATACATTAGCTTTGCGGATCATCACCTTCTGAGCTAGGAATATCTTTTCAATGGGGATCTCCATTCCAAGATCACCTCGTGCCACCATGAATGCATCCGAATTTGCAAGAATATCATCAAAATTAGCAACCCCTTCTTGATTTTCGACCTGCAATAATGCCACAGTTTATGAGTCTTCTCAGTAAGCACAAATTTATCAATTAATACAATTTTGAGGTGCAGTTAACTTGCCTTGGACATGAGAAGGATGCTCTTGGCATGCTTTCCTAGCAGTTCTTGAACCTCCACGAGGTCTGAACCTTTGCGAACGAAAGAAAGTGCAATCATGTCGATCTTATTAGGAACTCCCCACTGTAGAATATCCTCTTTATCCTTTTCTGTTAATGTGGGAAGGTCTACCACTACTCCTGGAAGATTGACATTCTTTTTCTCACCAAGAAGTGCAGAATTTTCACAGCAGCAACGGACTAGGCCATTTTCCTTGTCACAAGCCAAAACTTTGAGTGAGATAGTGCCATCAGAACACAAAATAACACTTTCTGGTTTCACATCATCAGCCAACTTTTTATAACTCATACAGATCATATTCTGATCACCCTTTAAGCTATAGTCAGTAGAGATAAGAATCTCTTGGCCCTGCTTGAGTTGTACAGGCTTCCCATCTTTCAAGAACCCGGTTCGAATTTCTGGTCCCTGAAACGTTACCAATTTAAAGGATCATTATCAGTCAGGTTCCTCTATTGGGCATAGAGCTCATTACAGTTCACAGAACTGAATGATCGTATATGGAATGCTTCACTAAAGAGAACAACAACATAAGGAAGTACAAAATTAGTAACCCCTCTAACTATCATGTACGGCTGCACTCATATTCAATCAGAATCAATAAGCAGAACTTTCATGCATAACCATCCAATCTTTTATTCTTGGTAAAGTAAAGAGCATAATTTATACAAACATAACAGAAAAAAGTTTGGAATCCGAAATAGCAGTTGGAACTTCACAAGTTTTGTCCTTTTGGATGCTATATGCATAAATTATATTGGAGAAGTATAAGTTCTCATGCTATATGCATAAATTATCTAAAGGATATTAAAAGAATCTTATTCACGAATAATGCTTTAATCAAACAAAACAATACTTTTCTTAAAGCCAGACTCTAAGACATGTTTATTTCAATTAAAACCAGAAACTTGCTTGTTCAAGAAGTTATCATTTTCTTTTGAAACAAATGAGCGGCTTTCTTGATCTCATTTTTTTTATGAATACCAATGTTACTATCTGGATCAATTCTGTTTCTCCAATAACTGTTCATAATATAAAAAAGAAAAAAAAAATCTAATTGTACAGAAACAACTTCACAGAGTATATCAGTGAGAGTGAGGGCAAGAAACAAAGTCACGGCATTGAAAACCAAGAAAAAGCAAAACCCATTACCCGTAAAGGAGGAAACTTTAAATTTAAAAGACAAGTAAAACACAGAGAATGATATGAAAATCCACAAAAGAGATACTCTGCAGCAAAACCCAACACCAATAGCATTAAAGAGAAAAAAGAGTATACCTTTGTATCCAACATGACAGCACAGAGAATGCCAGTTTTATTCATGGCGGTCCTGAGATTATCAAGTGTTTCTTGATGATAAGCGTGAGTTCCATGAGAGAAGTTGAAGCGGGCAACATTCATACCAGCCATCAGAAGCTTTTCAATCATCTCCACAGATCTCGATTGCGGCCCCAAAGTGCACACAATCTTGGTCTTTGGCCTCCTTTCTCCACCTCCCACCAAGCCCTGTCCTTTCAATATCATCTCCATAATGATTTCTATGTATCCAGTAGATCAGCGCTTCTATGAAAAAAGCAATTACAACCCAAAAAATCTCAGCTTTTTAAGAATGCAGAATCTCTTCTTTTTTTTTTTTAAAAAAAAGAAGGTTTTTTGAGAGGTTTATGACAGTGAAGAACAAGAGTAATAGTTTATATTGGGCTCCATTATTGTAGAAGATACATATAATTGGCGGTAAAGGAAATCCCAACGTGAATTGGAGAAACAGTACGATCTGGTTGATTCTTAGTAGTATTTTCCTATTAGTTTTTGGAAATCGGTGGAGAAAAAGAAGAGAGGGAAAAAAGAAAAAATTCTCCCTTTCTTGTTGGGAGTTGCTTTCTTGGAAGACAAACAAAGAAATAATTAATTTAGGAGAATACAAAAGATTTCTTTATCAAAAAATTTAATTTATATACTGAGACTATAAATCGTACTCCTACATATATTTTTCAAATATACTCCTATATTAGTTATTTAAAATTTAAAATAAAATTATACTCCATCCGTCCATGGATTAAAAAATAATAATTCATAATATTGATAACAAAACACATTAAATAAGAATAAATTTGACAATTTACAGATTAAATATAATACAAATAAGAAAACAAATTTATATTATTGCACAAATAAAAAAAGGAAAGGAGGTTAATATCCATTGGGAGTATTAATTAATAAGAAAGCATATTAATAGGAACACTAAAGAAATAACAAATCAATCGTTAATTAAAAAAGTATCATAGTTATTATCAACCTGAAATAAATAAAAAAATATTGTAATAAAAAGATATTTTTGGTAAATTAAAATGAGTATTTTATAAAATTGATGATGGTTATTCATTTTTCTTTTCTAATATGTGTAGAAAATCTAAAATGAGGAATAGAGGAAATAATTTTTAGTGTGCAGTATTCCAATGTTCATTGTTATTGTTATTATTATTTACCATTTAAAGATAAAATAACCAAAATTTAAGTATTGAAATTTCTTGTATGCTCTCCTCTTGGAATAGAATGTTTTAAGTTCCAATTCAATTTGATGAAGTGAGGAGTTTACAAGAAAAACAGAAATGCTTGTCTAGTTGAGGAATGATATAATATACACTTGAATATTGAAACAAGTCTTCATGTGTTAAGCATAAAGAACCTAGTGTGGAAGAGCAAAGGAGATGATCTTTAAAAAAAAAAATTATTGAGATTGTTGAGCTCTTTAGCATATTGGAAACACAGAATCCACTCATTCATTGGAAAGTTGTTCATCACAATCTCTATCCATTCTTTTCAGTAATGAATGGCATCAAATGAGAATAATGCTCAAAATTATTACACCCCATCCCTTTTTCCTCATTATGCTTTGAGAATGGTCTTGAAGGATTAATCTTAGACCGTTCATTTACTGGGCCATAAGATATTGTTAAAGAGAGTAATCATTCAACAAATCACCATTATAAGCATAAAAGAAAAATAAAGTTTTCAATACCTCAGCCCCATTCAGTGGCTCCTGGAGATTGCGCCATGAATGAATCTTCATTAATATAAAATTCCAGAGATCGAAAATTATTTGTGCATATGCATACATGAGGAAGAAGAAGGAGAAGAAGCAATTCTTCATCAACTTGACCATCTCCTGAATCTCACTAGTCTACAACAAGTTATTACACTTCCAAAATTGGACTCAATTCCATGTCCTGTATAAGTTTTTGAAAATGTGAAAATTATCTAAATATCCCTACTGTTTTGTGGGAATTCTTAAAAATGCATGTATAATACCTCGATGAAATGCGAAATACTAGTTTCTCATCCGCATGAAAGAATAGGCTGAAGTGGGAGGCTTGCTAATCATATTATAGGACTTTGAATAGCCATCTAATCTTCAAGATCAAAAAAATATGCAGATATTAAATTTAAGCAAAAAAAGTCACTTGAGAAATTTGCATGATGGATTTTCAAAGACCAATGCATTGCATCTTGATATGGAAAACCTATAACTCGTCATGGCCTCCATGTTCCTCCTTGGACATAGCTTCTAGCTTATGTTTGAGTTCCTGTCATATCCAATATTACCATTTCAGTAAGAAAATAAAACACTAGAGCACAGAAAATTGACTGCTTGTTGAACAACGAATACCTCAAGTTTTTCTTTCCGACAAACGAGAGGAGTCGTCAATGAAGCTACATATCTGCCACAAACAAGAAAGGAGTAAAACAACTGAATTTCATGCAGGAAGCAAGCGAAGGAAGGAAGAGAGGGAAATCGACGTATACTCGCAGCGACTTGGTTCATCCACATCAGCCAGCTCTGTTTTCAGCCCACATCTGAGCTTGACCTGCTTAAATTAAAAGGTTCATTGGAAAATACTTCAATATCATTAAATGATTGTTGCAAATAATTCATGCTGCAGATAATTCGTGTCCTGTTTAAGGTATGCCTTGCATACTTTAATCAAATGAAAAAGGATCTTTAAACTGCTTAAATCACCCAAAAACTTGAAAAACATTTTAAATGGGGCATTTCCGATCAGATTTGCAGGACATCTTACTGAATGACTCATTACCTTCAAACTTCTATCAGGTCCATTCCAGCATCCCTGGCCATTTGAAAATAGCATGACTTGGTATGAGTTTTCAAACTTCTCCCAGTCCCTACATGAAGGAGGACACAGAAGGAAACATATCTATCTTTCAGAACTGGAAATCAAAACACCAATATATACAATAAGGACACCAGCAGTCCCATGCTTGTGGCACTAGCTTTGGACAAATTGTATCCGTGTGTTCGTGTTCTTAGGGTACATAGAAGATAGGCTCGAGTTCAAGACCCTAAGCCTCATCCTCTCACCTACATAGTTCAATGTCTAGGGGGACACATTCTTCATCTAGTATACACATTATAATACTAGTCATATGTAGTTAAATGTGTTGAAAAAATCAACTTTATCACTTATTTGGTATCACATGAATATTGTTATGAATTGACAGTTTTAAACATATAATTGTGCTTATAGGCTTGTGTTATAGATGCATTTGTAAGCCGGACCTATTCTAGGCGAGGTTAATGGGCCGGGTTTATCAGATATTTGTTTAATTATTTGATCATTTGTTATTTAAATTCAATTAGCTGCCTACTTTGATTAGGAGTTCTCTATTGTAAAAAGACTATCCTATTTAAAGGACAATTGAAATAATAAAACGATAAGCCAGATTTATCAAAACCCAAGAGATCCGAAGCTCTCTCTAATGAGGTCTAGGGGCCTTGATGAGTCTGAACTAATTAACAAAATGGGGTGTTCTAAGAACAAGAATAAGGAAAAGGGGAAGGGTATCTGTTACAATTTCTAGGTCAATCGTCCTATGACTTGATCCTACCTGCAAGTTCTTAACAAATTGGTATCAGAGCCAATCGCAATGGGCAACGCCTCCATGATTGAGCAGCGTTTGGGTGGATGCTTGGCGAAATTAAACAACTTAATTGTTGGATTGTCCAAAGCGACAGTGACAGAGGGGGATACCAGCAGTAGTATTTCTCTTCCAGGACAACCTCGCATTCCTAATACTGCAGGAGGGGGGAATATTTTACCACCTGTGACTGGAACTGTTCCCATGTACACCAAACTTGATTTTCCTACCTTTGACAGAATTAAAGATCCCTTGATATGGCTCCAACGTTGTCAACAATTCTTTGAAAACCAGCAGATGAACAAAGTTGATAAGGTGCACTTAGCAGCCTACCACATGCTCGGTGAAGCATAGCTCTGGTATTATCAGATCAAATGGGAAAAAGGAATTATGACTAGGTCTGAATTTCAGAAATACTGCTCTCTGCATTTCGGACCACTGGCAGGCAGCAACCCCTTGGGGGATTTGGTTGGTTTGCAACAAACTGAGACAGTAGAAAATTATCAATGGCAATTTCGGGAAAAATTGGCAAGGGCAAGTCAATTGTTCGTACTGATCAGCATGTTGGGCTATTTATGGCTGGACTGAATGATTTGATTAGATTGGACATTCAAATGCATATCCAATTGATTTGGCAATGGCCATGAGCTTGGCATGGGCATTTGAACAAAAACATCAATTACTCTGAGTAGGATCAAGCCGCAAAAATACATGGCATAGTCAGGCAGGTCCGAGTTCTTCAATTGAGCCGTCAGGTCTTACGCTAAAGCCTAATGTAGTTCCTAGATCATCTAAACTCTCGCCTGTTGCCACACCAGCCCCATTTATCAAGCGGTTGAGTAGGGCGGAGATGGCCGAAAGGCGATGAAAAGGGCTGTGTTATAATAGTGATGAACCGCAATCAGCAACGCACCAATGTATGAAGTTGTTTTGGCTGGAATTAGGGGACACCTTTGAATCAGACACTACTGAACTACCTAAAGGGGAACCAGAAATTTCTTTGCATGCTATTAATGGCCAAGCACATGCACGAACCATGCAACTTCAGGCCCTCATGGACAGCCAGCCCCTCCTCTTGGTGGATTCGGGTAGCACACATAATTTGATAAGTGCCATAGCTGCTAATTGCTTAGCACTCTGAATTCAGCCATTTTCCCATGCTAGTGTATCAGTTGCTAACGGTGCAAAAGTTCAGAGCTAAGGTGTCAGCTATCAGGTACGATTTTTTATTACTAAGTATTCTTTCACTGCTGATTTTTTTTGTTATAACTCTGGATGGCTTTGATATGGTATTAAGCATTAAATGGCTTCAAACATTGGGGCCTATTGTTTGGGATTTAATTGCACTCACCATGAAGTTTTCAGTGGAGGGAAAACAGATTGTGTTTCAAGGACAAGAACTGGTTTTTGGGCAATTATTTGCATTTGTTGGGTGGCCCAGCAACTAACTCTGATCAGTTGGACAACCTCCTAGTGAGTTATGATGATTTGTTTCAAGAACTGAAGGGTTTACCACCCATTCAACAATGCAACCACAGCATTAGTCTCCTCCCTAATTCGGCTCCCATAGTGGTGCAGCCATATAGGTATCCTCACATGCAAAAGGATGAAATTGAATGCCAATGCAATCAAATGTTACAACAAAGGCTCATTCATGCTAGCAAATCTCCCTTTTCTTCCCTTGTATTGCTGGTTCCCAAAAATGATGGTTCTTGGCTTTTTGTGTCAATTACAGAGAATTGAATGCCAAGACTGTGGATAAGTTCCCTATTCCTGTGGCGGAAGAGCGCCTTGATGAATTGCATGGTGCCCAATAT
>CANXYI010396802.1:0-11289 GCA_948208565.1 Hura crepitans | reverse complement strand
ATGTCCCCAAAAATTCCCATTCCAGTCCCAAAAATCCTCAGTTACTATCACTAAGGCCCTTGCAAAATTTCAGCCCAAAATTCCATCAAAAACAAATATCACTATTCACCATAGACCGAGTTTTAACTTCAAAAATTTGTAAAATATTCCCTGGTGCTCCAAAAATTCTCATTTCAATTTTAAAATTCCTCAATTAGTGAGCCTAAGGTCCATGCAAAATTTCATATCAAAAGTCAATAGTTGACTTTCTAGCACTATTCACCCGTCAGAATAAAATATTCCAAAAAAATATCTGTTGACCTCAGAAAATTTCAATTCCTCCTCCATCATACTTAGTGAAATTTTTTAGGTTCAGGATATGATATTTTCGAGACAATTCGGGCACATTCCCGGGTCCCGAGACTGTCTCGGCCCGAAAACATTTTATCTCCACAAATAGTAGTTCTTGGCCTGAAATGAATTATTAGTTCTACTAAAATTTTTATTTCATTCGTTTTGACCAATTTCAGGCCAGTCAAAGTTTTTCGGTCAATATGCCAGTCATCAGACTCAGAATGATGGCTCGTATTGCAGGGAACATCACTTGGGCCCAGATAACACCGTTCACATAACCCGAATTTTCGGGCGTTACATTAAAAGTGCATCTTTACATTTTTAATAACATTTTTTATGAGAATTACCACTTTGGTGAATTATGGGCCATTGGATGGAGGCTAAGATATAATCTTAGCCATCCACCCAAGGCACATATAAGGAGAAAGAAAGAAAAAGATGGGTAGTTACATTTTGAGAAAAGAAAACATTTTCCTTCTTTTTTTCTCTCAAAATTTTCGCTCACTCAAGTGATAATCATAGGGTTTCTTCTTCTTCTCCTTTCATAGTTTAGTAAGTAAGCAATTTTTTATCTCACATCATACACTAGATTCATCTTTGGGTTTGCCATTGATTGACTCTTTACTTGTTCTTACATTTTTGCTACTATATTTTTGGTTTTATGAGGGGAAAGGAAATCTTCAAGGCTCAAAGCAAAAGGCAAGGCAATTCTTGAGGGTTGATTGTGATTTTCTATGATTTCTGAGATTAATTGGTATGTGCGTAAACTTAATTCATGATTTTCCTTACTGTGATTTGGTGTTTTATGCCATGAATTTGATGATTTATGCATGTTTTTCTATGAAATTATGCGCTGTTGAAATCTTCTGATTTTTGACCCAATTTGATGTTTAATTGCATGGAATTATGGTATTTGCCTTAGAATATGCGTGAATTCATTGTGGATCAATTGAACATGAATTGGATGAAAATCGAATCAAATTGGTATGGATTTTATTGATGTTTTCTAAAAAATTCAGGCTTGAAACTTGATGTTCATCAAGCCTTATAGTCGTGAGCAATGATACCGCACAGTCATGAGCCCTCTTAAATAGGGTCTTGTGAGAAGGATCACAGCCATAAGCCCGTAAGCCCACATGGCTGTAAGGGGTCCATTGATAGGTCGAAATGGGGTTCATTGATTGGTCGAAATGGGGTTTTTAAAGAGTTTTTAATAAATCTTAAGGGGATTTATTTGGCACTATTTCCAAATGACTTTTCCAACAATTTTTGCACTAATTTTACTCTATATATTGCTGATTTTACAAAGTTTTCATTATCATATTAGGTGATTCCTTGATTTGGTAAATTATGATTTATTTTATCAAATAATTTAATGAATTTTGGTTTAGTTGTGATTTTGAGCGTTTGAAAAAGGTTTTGAGAGTCCAATTGCTACTAAAATTGGCCAACTATATGGCATTAATTTTAAAGGTTTTTTTCCACATAATTGCATGAATTTTTGCTTGAGTTGTGAATAGGATATTGTAATTAAATGCTATGTGCATATGCTAGAAAAATTGAGAATGCTTTTGAATTTATTGTTTCCAATGCTCATTTTGAAATGGCAATTGTGCATACATTTGGACTTCTATATGCATAATGCAAAATGCGATTTGTGTTGATCATATGGCATGTTTATGATGTGTATGTCTTAACTTATGAGCTTAAACATGATGCATGGATTATGACATTCATTGAGTACTATATGAGAGATCAATGTGACATATCAAAGAGTGTGAATTGAATATGGACTACATGTGCCATAAATATAATCTACAAATGATTATGAATATGTAATGCTAAGTATGAGCTAGTGTGACCCTTGTGGTATATGTGCATAAGGCTTTATGTGGCATGCTTAAATGTGTAAATGGCAATTAAAATGAGATTAATTAGATAATATGCCCATATACGATTAGACTTATGATAGCATTCGAATAGGTTGGCATGCTTATTAGGGTTTTTAGTAGTACTGCTTATTTATATATGTGCCTATATTAGCAATCCTTAAGTGGCATGTGCAGCCGTATAAGATCTGAGATCACTACATAACTATAAGTGTGTTATGTGGGTACAAATGCCGAGTCCATGTAAAGGACACTGTATAACTATATGGTGAGCATAGACATGTAAGATTAGTGATATGTTTGTAGGTACGATTGCATAAGTCCAGCGGTCACCTTATGAACCTGGTATCCAGCCTATGTGGTTTAGAATACATTGGACTAATAAATGGACTAAATATGATTGTTAAATGTTAATTGGCAATGAGCATGTGATATTAGCATGAAATTGGAATATGATGACATACATAGATATGATATAAGTGCAATCTATATGATTATATTGCATCTTATGCTACTATGATCATCCATTTTGGCAACTACCAAGGGTAAGTGAGGTAAGTTCATGCATGTATGCAAGTGATTATGACTATTTATGATGAAATATGAATATGTGTCTATGTGATAAGCATACGTGGATATATATTTGTGTATATGCTTTATGTGTGTTTAATGGTAATCATGAATGGTTAATGTACCACTAAGAAAGTTTTGCTTAGCACATTGGTGTTTCCATGCATAAGTTAAAGACTCCAGGTTCAAAGAGAAATCATTACAATTAGGGTCCGTAGTTATACTTTGATCATACTAGCATTTGTAATGCCCGAAAATCTCAATGTTATGAATAATACTTTTTTGAATGTGAATTGTATTTCTTGAGACTTGGTTCAAACTAATGCCACCGAATAGAAGTATTAATCATAATTTTTGGTAAAATTTACAATAAAAATGAAGTCATTTAGAAGGTTAAAAATGTCAGTAAAGATTTTATGGTAATGTCTCATGAATAGCAACCTAGTTTTAGTTGAACTGTAAAATATTTCATTTTTGTTTAGAAAAATCCAAGATCGATATAACCTGATAATTAAATATTCCAAATAGTCCATTGCTATTAGAATTGAAACTTTTAAACTTCTAGAAGTATTTTTTTTTTAAATTGGGCAAAGTTATAAAGTATTGATTTAATCGATTTTTGCATTTTTCGAGTGCAGTTTTCTTGAGGCTTTTAAGACATGATTCAAGAGGCCTTATATGATTTTTAAAAGTGTTAATGGGGGATTAAAATGAGTGAAAAATGTTTTAAAAGAAATGGAAAAGGGGTGGATTATTTTGGGTCCTTGGATGAAAGGAAAATGAGGTTGACCATTGGATTACTTTGACCTCTAAAAGGGGTCAAAATGTCCAAAAGGTCAACATAGGAATAGAACCATCTTCCTCCTCTAAACTCCTTAGTAGCTAACAACATTCTTTCATTCTCTTCTCCCTTTCTTTTTCAATTCTCCATCAAATTAACAACCTAAAAACACTTCGAAACTTCACTTTGTATGGATTAGAGCTTGATTATAAAGGGAATGTCAAGAAAAGAAACTTTAATTTGAAGAAATTAGAGATAAGGGTTTTATGTGAATAGCAACTAATTTTTGATAAAAGGGTTTTCTTTTGAGTTTGATATTTTTCTAAGGTTTTAGGAGTACCCAAGAACACACTTTTAAATTTAGATTTCATTTTAGAGGTGTTGATGAATTTATATGAATTTTTATTTAAGGTTATGTTGTATGATGTGTAGAGAAAGGAGACCAAGGCACTTCCAAGCATAAAGAGAAAGTGTAAAAGGCTTATTGGTGTCCAAAAGACTCTAATTGGTATGTGTATTCAATGTAACATATGAGTTGAATGTGCATGCTTGCATTAAAGCATGTATGGTTATATGTAATTAATATGTCTTGTATGTTAATTGATGTAAACTTGTGTTGGATGATGATATTTTGCTAAGAATGTGATCTTGGACCTATTAGCATGATGAGATTATGATGGTTAGTTGGTGCTTAGGTGTTGGCCAAAACATACCTAAGGCATAAGTTAGTGATTTTGATGATGTTAATTAGTAATTAAATGATAATTGTGATAATCTATGCTTAAAAGTGTTTATTTGGTTAACTTGATGATTGTTTTCATGAGTTGAGATATATATAGGTTTAATGACACCTTAATGGTTTTAAGAGTACGTGATCTAAATTTGATGACTTAATTGGTGATTTAGTATAAGACTTAAGTAAGAAAAAGATATGGCTTGAAACATTAGTAATATGTGATGAATAATGTTGTATCTATGTTTGGCTAAAATCTTCCCTCACTTAAGGAAAGGCTTAAATATTTTAATTGGTTAGTTATGACATGTTTATGTAGATAATATGCTATGTGTGCTAAATGAATAGAAATTGAGTTTATGTGCACCCTATGTACTTAAAGAAAAAGGCATGTAAATTATGTATGATATTATGAGATATGAGGAATATGGTTGGAAATAAGGATAAGGTATGAGCATGTTAATGCTATATATTATGTGAAGCTAAAGGTTTATGTTGGACAGTGGATATTTAAAGTATTCATAATAGATATTGATGGCATATGAGCATGATGTAAAATGATATGCATGTAATGCATGTAAATTGGCGTAATGCAATGATTATGATGCATGATTGACTTATGTATGATATGATGCTATGTCTGTAAATAAGAATGGTAAAATGTGATAAACATAAGAAATGAACTGTTGTTACCTCGATTGATCATTAGTTGGCTAAAGGACCTATAAAACCCTTATAAAGCTATTTTAATAGAGTGAAACATAATTAACAATGGTGATGGCCCATATAATTAGACAACTTAACTCAGATAGGTTGACTAATCAACTAGGGAGTTTAGCAGCTAATAAGACACTTCAATGCTTATTTCAGGCCTATAGACTTTTATTTGATATCAAACATATAGGTCCATATACTAAATCTTCGAGTCAACATCTCAAACCTTCATAGTCAATGTATTAAACCTTTAGGTCAATGCTAAACCTTTGGGGTCAACAATTCCCATTATCCAGTTTTAGGAGTTTGCCTTATATATATGGGCAAAATTAATGAACAACTTAACTTAATAAGACTTGAACATATAAATCAATATGAGATTATATATGTTAGCATGATAAACTGTATGTGAATGAATGATGCAAGCTATTATAAATGCCCACCTACATACTTATGTATGTTACACTACACATATAATGAGTTTGTTTATATTTATTGATGTTAGATGAATGCATGAATGTATGATGACATGTGCATGAGTTAAATTATGTTATATTGAATGCATCACTAAGCATTATGCTTAGCGCATCGTTGTTCTTACAATGCGAAGGTAAAAGTACAGATAAAGTGTAAAGCCTCATTAGCACGGTAGATCAAGATTCAACAATTTTTGGTATTTTGATTTTCTTTTATATAAATTATGGGATGTCTACATGTTTGCACTCATATGTTGTACAAAGGGAAATAGGCCTAGAGTAGTTTTTATATGTTTGTAGCTCTGATTATGAGATAATGTTTTGTAATATGTAAATATAAGCTGCTTTTATATTGGATTTCTTTACTTTTATGATGTTAAATGAATTATTTGAGATTTTACAACGTTGTGATACTGTGATAGATCAGGAGGATCCTGTTATACTGATTGAGTTTGAATGAATTCTAGAAGTGTTGTTTTTAATTGTAGGTTACTTTTCATTTTGAGATAGTGTCCCAGTACAGCCGTTATAATGTAAGATTTTTAACATAATGATTCCCAAATGTTTTCTTAAAGTTTTAAAAGAGGTTTTAAGTAAAATAAGATTTTAAAAGTTTATAGTTGTTCAATGTTTTCAAAAAGGTTTTAAATTTATATGGATTTTCATAAAGATAGTTTGGATATCGTTTGTGTGTCACTTCTCATTCAGGTCTAACGAACAGACCGGGTGAGGGCTATCACAATATTATTTTTTATAACATTTATTCATTTATTTATTTGTTTATGGGTTTGTACATACTATTGTTTCTTATAATAAAATTGATCTTTTGGATATGTAAAAAGGATTTGGCCAGTTTTAATAGTTCTTGTGAATAATTTGTTTAAACCATTGGTTCTTATTTCAGGTTTTGTATACATAGATTGAATATTAAGGTTGCACTATTATATGTATATAAATGTGAATATGATTACAGAAAGTATGTACATGTTTAGTTACTGGTACTTTGGGTGCATAATGTGACACTCCTTCAGTTAGTGTCTTCGGATGATGGTAGAATAGGCATCACATCAATGATGACGAAGAAATATCATAGCCTTTGCCTTGTCTTCATTGGATGCTTCATTTTCAATTAAGATTGTATTTCCAAGCCCTTAAGTAAACATGATAATTAATTTTGCCCAATTATGTCAAGAGTTGTAAAGTCAAGTTTGGTGAGATTTGACATAATATAAATTGAAAAGAAATGAGAAAGAAAATTTCTAAACTATGAAATGTAAAGCAAAGTCGTGTTCATAAAATATTATAAAATAAAAGAAAATGCAATAAAATAAGGAAGTGGTGGTAGAGAGTATCTTTATATAGAAGAGAGAAATATTATTCTTTTTCACTTATATTTCATGAAGTTCATGGAACCTCATTTTATTTTATAGGCTTCCATTTCATAGGTTACACAATAGTTAATATAACTTGAGTTACATATTAATGAAAGAAGTTTTGACTATCTAACATAAAGAGTCTTTTAGATATATGGGTCATTAAAATAATGAGGGTAAGCCTTTATAACAACTCATCCACTTATTTAAAGATTTTATCTAAAAGTGGCTTTGAATCTTGATACTTTTAGGCAAAATTGAAAAAAAATATTTTTGTATAGTTTTTTAGACAAAAATGATAAAATATCTTTGTATAAATTTGTGAAGTATTATAGTTTCTTTTGAGTAAAAATGTGAAATATTTTTGTAATTTTTTTGAAAGAAAGCATATTTGACTCTTAAATTTTTTGTTAAAAAATATTTCTGTCATGAAAAATTGATATAAATTTGTAATCTTTTGTAACAGTACAGAAATATTTGCACTTAAAAATGTACCCTCTTTTATTATATAAAAAGGCAGATTTGCATTAGTTTTTGAACTATATGGGTATTTTTGCATTAGTTTTTTTAACAACGAGGATATTTTTTAACAAAAAAAGTTAAAGGGCAAATATATTCTATTTTAGAAAGAGGTAATTTTGCACTTTCTCTATAAATTTTTTATTAAGAAAAAAAGAGAAAAAAATTGATAAAAACTATGAAAATATTTTGGTCAAAGATGATACTGAGTAATCTTAAAAGGCAAATTACCATCATTTTTCAACATTAAATTTAAGCCTTTATAGCAATTCATCCACTTATCTATAAATTTAATCTAAAAGGGGCTTTGAATTTTGATACTTTTAGGCAAATATCTTTATATAGTTTTTTTAGGCAAAAATGTGAAAATATCTTTGTATAGATTTGTGAAGCATTATAGTTTTTTTTAAATAGAAAATATTTTTAAATTTTTAGAAATAAACTATTATTTATCGTTTAATTTTTTTTATTAAAAAATGTTCTCACCATTAAAAAATTAATATAAATTTGTCATTTTTTGTAACATTAAAAGTATATTTGTACATAAAAATGTATTCACTTATGTTATATAAAAAAATAGATTTTGCATTAGTGTTTAGACGAGATGAGTACTTTTTCATTAATGTTTTAACTATAAGAGAATTTTTTTTAACAAAAAAGTTAAAGAACAAATATGCTCTAATTTAGAAAATGAGTTACATTTTTTCACGTTCTCTCTAATTTTTTGTTAAAAAATAAAAGAAAAAATCGACCACAAACTTTTTTTTGTTTACTCTCGTTGTCTCTAATCCTATAATAGGTTCATTTCTTCAAAGTGCTAGCCTTAAATTTTCATATTCCTACTACCTCTAGAATTTTGTAACATTCATGAACAAAATAAGATTGAATAGTTTAGATAAAATTAAGTAAAATAACCATAAATTAAAACTTGCATGCTAATTTATTTTAAAATTTTTGATCGAACTACTTTTTTCGCTCAATTATATATGCCTTAGTTGATATTTTCTTATTATTGCTAAAAACTGTAACATATAATTGAGGGTTTAATTTCATTGATGATTACTAAACTTATACTGGTTAGTAACAATAAAAAAATTATAACAAAAAAATAACTAAATATTTAAAAGTTTGCAAGAAAAGTCACTTTCATTAGTTTCAGAAAATTTTTCAATTGAAAATAAAGATGCAACTATTAACATTATGTGAAAGTACCATGTAAAAGTGACACATCACTTGCTGACTAAAAACGATGGACATGTCAACTATACAAGTGGCAATATAATAGTCTTTTTGTTCACATGTACACTTAGTATTGCCATATGTATTATTGACCTATCTATTTTTCAATTGACAAATGACATAGAGCTCATACATGTAGCTGATATTAATAGTTACATTATTATTTATCAATCAAAAAACTAAGAAAACTGATTAGAATGACTTTTCGTACAAGCTTTTAATTGTATATGTATGTTTCTGTTACAAATTTTTTTTATTATTATCGACATGTTACAAAAGTATAAGTCTATTGACCATGCATGAAATTAAATCCTAATTGAATTATAAGAATAGTTTAAGCGATTGAAAGTCTAACTAACATGTTTAATTTCTACCAGCCATTAATAATATAATTATATATATTTGTGTGTGTGTATATAAGCATATTTAATTATGTTTTCTTTATTATAGTTGAAAATTATGGTCAGATAATTAAAATACCAACCTAAAGCATTAAAATTTATTTTGAACCAATGTCTAATGAAAGAGAGCAAAAATTTTGATTGGGATAAATGAAGCCATGAAAATTAAAATCAGATTCCTTTTATTCAAAAATATTATCTTACTTTATTTTTTTAGTTTATTTTAAAATATATATTTAAATTATAGTAAATTAATTAAATATTTAATACATCTTTATTTAATGTGTCTAGTAATTAATAAATATAAATTATTATTTTTTATATCACTAATATATCTCTTATTAATATTGAAATGTGTTAATAAAAATACATTAATTAAATTAAAATAAATAAATTTTCTAATGCATGTAAAAAAAGAAATGGAATCATATTTTTAGAATAGAATGAGTATTTTTTTTCATGGAAATTAAGTAGGAATATCATAAGTTAAGCAAGGAACTAGTTAGTAAGCAAATGGGCCACTTTTTGTAAGAGAAAACGAGAGTGCAAATTTAAATTAAATTCACTCTATATATTAGATTAATTTTTATAGTTAGAACTTTGAAAGGTAAATATCATTATTTCTTGTTCTCTTTTATGGCTAAAATTAGCATTATCTCTTTGGGAATGCTCAGGCTAAAAGCATATTTACTTTAACTTTTGAATATTATCTATTTAAGATTAGCCATCGTATACTTTGATTTAAATTAATAAAATTTAGTGGATAATGAATGAACTCTCGAAGATAAAGAGAGAATATTCAATGAAACTAATTGAATTAATAGCAAATTAGTTACACACTACTTAAAGGAAATACACACTGCTTATACAATCTTAGGAAAGACAAAAATAACTGCTATCTCCCACTAAAATCGATAGGAAATCCATTCCTGGCATATCTCAACAAATTATTTAACAAACTGTAAGCTTTTATATTACACAGCTAATATAAATAATAATCCATATTTACATCTCCCCCTCAAGTTGTGAATAGAGCGATGTCAACGAAACCTAACTTGTTAATGATTATCATAAACCATAGGGAAGTAAGAGACTTTGTAAAGACATAAGCTAATTGAAGATTTGTGGAAACATATGTGGGTTTGATGAAACCATCTTTGTATTTGTTTTGAACAATGTGGCAGTCAATTTCTATATGCTTCGTGGGTTCAAGGAAAATTGGATTTGCAGAAATATAGAGTAAGGATTTATTATCACATCATAGATCATTTGGTGTAGGAAAGGAAATATGAAGATCTTGTAAAATGTAGGATATCCACTATAACTTGCAAACCGTTATTGCTATACTTCAATACTCTACCTCACAAGATGATCAAGAGATTATGTTTTGCTTTTTTGACTTCCTAGAGATCAAAGAAGAGCCAAAGAAAACATAATATCCTGAAAGAGATTTATAGCTAATGGGATAAGTAGCCCAATTGTCATCACAATAAGTAGACAATGTGAAAGAAGAATCAGTAGGGTAGACTAATCCTTTTGAAAGAGAAGCGTTCAAATACCAAAGTATATGTATTGCAGCATCCCAATGCATTTGATAAGGAGCAAAAACGTGTTAACTAAGTAGATGAATGGAGTAACTAAAATCAAGCCTTGTAAGATTCAAATACAATAATTGTCTTTTTAGCCTTCTGTATTTCTCAATATCTTCTAATGGTGCCAAATTTTCTATAAATTTGAAGCCTTTTGGCAAGTAATAGTAGGTTTTGTACCTATTAATCCAAAATCAACAAGGATGTCTAAAATGTACTTATGTTGGGATAAAAAAGTGCATTCAGTCGATCGAGCAATTTCAAATCCTAGAAAATACTGGACATAGTCGAGATCTTTGATGGTGAACTTTTGATGCAAAAAATTCTTGACTTTGTTGATTTTTGCTTCAAAATTTACAAATATCAAGACATCATTTACATAAAAAAGTAGCATAAGAAAGAAAGATGATGACTCTTTAATAAACAAACAGTGGTCATGAGCAGACTGAGTGAAGCCAAAAAGGATTAATTAATGTGTAAACTCAAAATTCCATTGCCTAGAGGCTTGTTTTAGGCTATATAATGACTTCTTGAGTTTATAAACTTCATAAGCTTTTGCTTTTGTATAGCCTTTAAAGGGACAAAGGAATACTTCTTCATTGAGAGATCCATGTAGAAAGGCATTATTGATGTCCAGTTGACGAATAAGCCAACTTTTAATAGTAGTAATGG
>CANXYI010396728.1:0-21935 GCA_948208565.1 Hura crepitans | reverse complement strand
CTGAAAAACAAAACAAATATAATAAATGGCGACAATAATTAGTGAATAGAAAATTTATACAAAAAAGGAAGTCTATATCATAAAATTTATAATTAAATTAATGAGACAAGAAAATAAATTATTATTATTATCAATATACTTATTATGACACTATCTCAATATATTACATGATGCACGCATGACTAGTATGATGCATATGAGACTGCATGACATGCTTTTATTGTATTAAATTCACCACTGAGTATTGTACTTAATGTATCGGTGTTCTAATGCACATGTAGTAGTTAGTGTAGCTGATCAACCTCAATAAGGTGTTATAGTGTAGCAGACTAATTTTAAGGGTATATTTTTGTTCTCTTTATGGTTTAGAAAGCACTCATGTAATTCCTGTGGGGCTGGGTTTAGTTTTTTTTTTTGTAAGATTGAATGTTTATGTCATCATTATGTTGATGGATTTATATAATGTACGATTAAATTATATTGAATGATATTAATATTTATATTCGGATACTTTATGGGCCTAGGGCCTTGTGTGATGATATCATGAAGTTAATTATGATATGTACATTGATATTGGAGGGTTAGTCTGAAGATTTACATAATATCTAAAATAAAAATACGCAAGTCTATAAGTGTTAAATGAATGATACTTGGAGCAATATCAGGATGGGTGACCTAAGGGAAGGTAGCACCACTTGTTTGGTTTCTTCAGAAATCAGGCAGTGGGTATTACATTTTCTTCCTTCCATTAGAGCCAAAATTTCCTTACTAAAATGAAACTAAGTAGCCTCTACACCATGTTGCACCTCTAGGAAGTGGAATTTCAAGAAGAGAGTGCCCAAAATTGTTAGTTTTTTGAGTTCATGAATAGTAGCCCACTTGGGTTTAGGTAAGAATTTTTGACTTATATCATTTTTTCTAGATACTAGGGGTGGCCAAAAGACATAATATGTTCTTAAATTTATTTTTAAAGCTATGGTTGATTTATTACAATTTTTTAAAGTTTTATTCGGTTTATGTTAAGGGTTTATGAACTAAATCAAGATAAGGGTAAGAAAAAGGTGTAGATGGATCTTAGGGTTCCTCTTCAGTCATATCGGTATGTGTAATTGAAATAGAATGTGTAAATACATGTGGAAACACTAAATTCTATGTCATTCCAAATATGCAATAAATGCTTGAAATTGTGTTTTTCCATTAATGACATGTATTTAATAGGTTTTATGGCTTATTATGAGTATGTTAAAGTGTATAAAATGATGAGAATGGAATAGAATCAAGTAAAGGTGAAAAGAGAACTTAAAGTGGCATATTACACCTAATATGGAACATAATAAGGCTTAAAGGGCTAATTTTAGAAACTATGGTTAAATTGGCCTAATTTGTGAGTAGTTTGTCCACTTGAGATATTTATGTGTGAGTAAATGTGAAAGAATGCATTGGAAATGTAAAATGCTCAAAATGTGCCTTATGTATGCTTTATGTACATATTATGTAAAAATGCCTTTACATGTGTTTATGTGAATGAATCTTGTGACATTAGGCATATCAACTATGTTTACATAATGCATAAGTAAAATGTGCAATATATGGTTGTTCTTGGTACATTGGCCTAATGACACAAGTGCCATGTATTGGTGGTTATTTTTTTGGACTTCATTATTTAAATATATGCATAAATAGGCTATGTGTATATGTATCATGGACAATGGTAGAATGATACATGGTATTAAAAATTTAAGTCATGTTTTATATTGAATTAAAGGTATTTTGATGATTAAATAAGGCAAATATGGCATTTGAGGTTTTGACATTGGGTTGGCCGAATGATTAGGAAGGCAATCTTTGTATGTATATGTTAGCATGAGTCAACTAAAGAGAATGAATGTGTATAGTCTAGTGGCCAAAAATTTTAAATAAGTATATAACCTATAAATTTTGGTGTTCTAACCTTTAATTATATGTGGTTATGTCCTTGAATGTGGTCATGTAATATGTTTGATAATAAACACTAAATATGCCTATATGAGCAAAAATGGTTGAATGGTCTATAATGGTGCATATACATGACACTCATAAGCTATAAGAGTATTAATGCATACATGTTTTATCACTCACATTTTAAGGTGAACATAATGAGTGTCATGAAAGGAGTGAAGTTTAGGACTTAAAACTATTTTAAACTTGAAATGAGCTTGAAAAGAGTTCTTTAAAACACATTATGCCATGTTATGAGAGTTTGATCAATCTAAAGTTATAAATGACCTAAATGGATTTATGACCTTAATTGAATTGTATGTATGCATAATGTAATGCTAGAAATCCATAAATGAGATGGATATTATGATTAATTGTGCATATGGCATAATGGTGTTTTAAAATGAGCATGAATGCTAAAATGATGTTTTCAATGAAAATAAACCATTTTAGTCATCCACTGGCTAAAACAAGTAAATTAAAAGCTATATAAGCTTATTTAATGAGGTGAAACTAAAATTAATGGTTTTTAGTCCATGAGATGCAACAATTTAGGAATGGATAGGTTGACTAGTTAGCTAGGGGATATAACAGCTGTTAGGGCATTTCGATGCTTAGATGAGATCTAAAGGTTCACTTTTAGTCTTACTTATGGGTATGTGTGCTAAGATCTTCAGATCTATATGGATGCAGTCATAAAGTCTTGTAGGGGAAACCACTACACAGGCACACATGAGTGCAGCTGCAAGGTCCCGTAGAGGAAACCACTACACAATTTTAGTTGGTTTAGCAGCCAAAAGGTCAAAAATATGGGCCACTGCACAAGTTATGATCCTGTTATCTATAGGTTTGGGATTATCCCTATGGGTATAAGTTCAAAAAAAAAGGCAAACAACAAAAATTAACACATAATGCATGCTGTGACCTTAATTTGACTGATCTATGCATGTGTGATGTGAAAATGGCTTAATGTCATAAATTGTCGGTTTTATATGTTGGTTTGCTACATATGTATGATATATATATCATGGTGCATAATGTATGTCAAATTGATCATAATTTTAGCATATCACCATTTGCATGTAAATTATGCAATATGTAAAATAGTTATGCATTAATATGAATGGCATGTACTTATAGATTGTTATATGGCTAAATTAGGACATGTTATTTTGATTATACCACTAAGCATTGGCTTAGTGCATTGTTTGTTTATGATGCATAGGTAAGAAGGCTATATTTTGATACTCAAAGCCTCAGGACATCAAGACTTATCAAGAGAAGGCTTTCTTTTAGTAAAGATTGTGTATATATAATAGTTGTGATATATAGGATGCAATCAAATGTTTGTTGTAAAAGAATGGGCCTAATATTGTATCTAAATTGTAACTTAATATTCTTTTTAGATATTTAAAGTTTGTAAACCTTTTTAAAACTATGAAATTGCATGTTGTGCTATATGATGTCCCTTCCTGAGGTTGAGATATCTTGTGTTGTGTTTATATGTTGTAGAGTGATAAGAGGATCACATTGTGTTAGTGAAAGTGTTGGAATGAGTTATAAGAGTGTATTTTTATATGCATGTTACTATTCAAAATTTGGGATAGTTCCCAGTACAACCATTATGCTATCAGAATTTTGGCACAAGGATTCTTAGTTTTGAATATGTAACACTGTTGAAAAAGTTTTTGAAAATCCGTATTTTCACACATAGTGTATTTTAATAAGAATAAGTTATAACAAGTAAGGGTATAAGTTTAAGTTTGAATATTTCGATATGCGTGCACACTTTAGTCAGGCTCAATAATCGGTCGACGTCCAAACTAGGTAAAGGGTGTCACAACACCTTATGTTGTGCATCCTAGTAATACCAAGATGTACCAGGATTTAAAGATAACTTATTAGTGGCTAAGTATGAAGAGGGATGTAGTTGAGGTTGTGACTAGATGCCTTACTTGTCAGCAAGTTAAGGTTAAGCATCAAGCTCCATCTAGATTACTTTATCCTATGGTAATACTAGAATGGAAATGGGATAGAGTCACTATAAATTTTATGGTTAGGTTATCGAAGATGAGAAGTAAGTGTGATTTAGTATGGGTAATGGTTGATAGATAGACTACGTTAGCAAAATTCATACCTATGAGAATAGATTACACCCTAGAAAAGCTGGTAGAGTTATATATTGATGAGAACATTTAGTTGCATGGTATGCCATAATTTATTATTTTTTTATTAGGATCTAAGGTTTACATCAAGGTTTTGAAAAAAGCTCTATAATGCCTTGGGCAATCGACTCAATTTCAATATGGCATTCCACTTAGATGGCCAATCAAAGAGAATAATTCATATTCTAGAAGATATATTAAGAAGCTATGCTATTAAGTTTAAAGGGAGTTAGGACAGCTATCTTTTATTGGCAAAGTTTACTTACAATAACAGTTACTAAGCAAGCCTAGGCATGGCTCTTTATGAAGCCTTATATGGGAGAAGATGCAAAACTCTGTTATGCTGGAGTGAGCTTAGTGAGAACAAACTTATGGGGTTAGATTTGATTAAAGATGTAAAAGAGAAAGTGAAGATTATCAGAGATAGGGTTAAGGCTACTTCTAATAGATATAAGTCATATATAGATTTAAAAGAAAAGACATTCAGTAAGAAGTGGGAAACAAGGTGTTTCTCAAAGTATATCTATGGAAAAATGTGTTAAGATTTGTTAATAAGGGTAAACTGAGTCTATGATTTATTGGCCTTACGAAATAACTGAATGTGTAGGGCTAGTGGCTTATAGATTAGCTTTACCTCCTGAGCTATAACAAATACATGATGTTTTTCATGTGTCAATGCTTAGAAGATACAGATCGGATCCATCACATGTGTTATCAGCCAAAGAAGTAGAGATACAGCTAAATCTATCGTATGAAGAAGATCCAGTGAGAATCATAGCTCGAGAAATTAAAGAGTTACGAAACAAAATGATGCCTATGATGAAAGTATTGTGGTGACATCATAATATAAAAGAAGCAACTTGGGAGAGCAAGGTTCAGATGAAGGAGTAGTATTTGTATTTATTTAAACTAAGTAATTTTAAGAACAAAATTTCCTTTAAGAGGGGAAAAAATGCAATGCCCAAAAATCTCGGTGTTATGAATAGTACTTCTAGGGATGTGAATAGTGTTTCCTAAAACTTGGGTCACACCAATTCTACTAAATAAAAGTATTAGTCATAATATAATTTTAGACAAAATTTAGAGTTAAAATAAAGTAATTTAAATAGTTAAAAATGACAGTTAAGATTTTTCGACAATGTCATATGAATAATGACCTATTTTTACTTGAATAATAAAATTTTCAATTTTTGCTCAGAAAATTTTGGCATTGATGTAACCTAATACTTAAATATTCCAACTAGTCCATTGGCATTAGAATTGGAATTTTTAAATATCAAGAGGTATTTTTACTAAAATTGGGTATGGATTAAAGTATGATTTTAATTTTGGTTTTTCTTGATTTTTGAGCATGGGTTTTTAAGGGTTAATAGGTCTTGACAGCATGATTTTATGAGATAATTAGATTGCTAATTGAGGGTTAAATTTAGGGTGGAATAATTAAAAGAAAGGAAGTGAAATTAGGTAGAAAAGGGAGACCATTAGATTTCCATAATAGTTAATCCTAGCCTTTCAATTTGTTGACTTAGTCAAAGGTGTCAAGATTATAAATATAATGGACAAATGAGAAATAGTGGCAGCCAGCTTTCTCCCCCTCCTCTTCTCCTTGTCTACACCATTTGTCCCAATCTCTTTTTTTTTCATTTCTTCAATCCACTAGCCATTTAACACTTCTAAGACATCAAGCTTCCACTCCATCACCACTAAAACACACTAGAATTGGAAAATCAAGAAAAAGATGAGAGGATTTCATGGATGAGCTATGGAGTGAATGGTGACTAATTTTTTATTAGGTAATATTTTTTGAGTTCTAATATTTTTCCTATGGTTTATAGATGCCCAAAAAGACATATTTATGGTTAGATTGGTTTTTGGAATGCTATTGGATTTATTGTGAATTTTTCTAATTTATGCCTATTATATGTGTAGAAGAAATTGAGCTAAGGAGCAATAAAGGGAAAGAAAAGGCATAGACAAGGTCTAGTGGTGTATTTTGACTCATAAGTAAGTGTACTTAACTTGACTTATGCATATTATGTGATTATGTTGACATTAGTATATGTATGGCTTTATGTATTAAATGCCCATGTTATGGAATTGGTGTATTACATTTATTATATTATAAATGATTACATGTTGTATGTAATTTGATGATATGATAAAAATGAGATGATTTAGGAGTAAATGAAGCAACGGTCGAAAATTGATGATTTGGTCATATGAATGGAGTTATGGCATATGTTAAGTGATATGTGTTGTAAGCATGTTAAATTATGTGTAAATGTGATGAATGAATAGACTTGATGCCTTAATTTGAGAAAAACTTGAGATATATGCCTAAAGTGTGTAATATGCTAGAATTGTGTGTTTGTTGGTTCTAAATTATGGTATGGCCAAATGGATAAGTGGGCATTTCATAATTTCATTTAACCATACCACTTGCATTTGAACATATAAGTGAATTCTAATGAGAAGTTAAAATAAGATAAGTGTATGTAAAGTGAAAATGTTGAGATGTTATTGCCATAAAATATGAAAATGCTTATAATGTGTATGGCATGATAGTTATGGCTAAATGGTGATTAAGACGGGTAATGTTGTTCTAACACTCGTATATTATGTATGAGTCCATGATAGGAGCGTAATAATTTAAAAAATGCATATATAGAGTTACGGCTTGTATATAGCCGAAGTGGTTAATGCTATGTGTTAGACCTACATTTATGTTAGTTTAACATTTATGAGCTTTATGTGTAGCACCCTTCGCCCGATCTATACACCGGACTCTAACAAAGGACATGCACACGCAAAATGATATCCAGTTCTATTATCCAAAAATCACTTTAAATTTAAAACTTTTATATAAGAAAACATTCCTTGACTCAAATATGCAATAAAATATTAAAAACCTTTTTAACACGTATATCGAGGTAAATATTGGGGTCATTGTGTCAAAAATTCAACTGTATAACAGCTATATCGAGACACTATCCCAAATTTTTATCTACTTAAAAACACTTCTATAAATTTAATAATCTTATTTGTAACCTAATAGGTCCTCTTGACCCTCCAAACACAACATAAATCACAATAACCTCAGGCTCTCCATAACCAACATTCTTACATGCAAACTCATAAATCAACACACAAACATGTGAGAGTAGAAAAGCAAAATTAATAGCTATAATATTTGACTACAAAAACCAGCTGTAAAATGCAAATTAGACCTAATCCCTTCAGGATCACAAGAGCACACTAACTATCAACCTGTTACATTTACATCACAATCACTATTACAAAAAGTACAAAAATAACCATACAGGGGTTATCTTCGTGCCTCTTGATATGCAGAAGCTTTGGCTCTAATCTGCTACCCTGTTACCTACGCATCGCAAACACGCAATGCGCTAAGCTTTCCCTTAGTGGTGTAATCACTTTAACTTGTAAAAATATTAGTTTTAGTATGCCTATATATGCAACACAAGTCATTATCGGTTTTAATATCATATGTAATTTTGATGTCTTATATGCAAAAATGCATATTTCACGCAATAATCATGCCTTTAGATATCATACATGCCAAATATCCCATAAACATCATATAACAATCATTTATAGGTTATAATGCATAACATATTTCATATCATCATCATAATATCATGTAAGCTACCTTACTATAATTATGCATTGCAAGGAATAATGTCATGTATATTTTTTGGGTCATAATGCCCCTATTCACTCATAAACTCATTTCTACATCATAATCATAATTACAACATTTATAACCAGATGAAACAAATAATCATATCTGGACACCTTAAGACCTATTTTTGTGTCATTCGACCTACTTATGTCCGTTTGTCCCATATTAATATCATTTAAAATTTAATTCTAAATTATGCATTTTTGAGTCATTTTGATTTATTTAACTTATGCTTATATCAATAAGACAACTAACTAAGACTTGATAATGAATATATTAGGCTCGAAGGCACTCATACCTATAAGTACGTATACTTAGGCTCGAAGGCTCTCACATCCATAGATGTGTAATCTTAGGCCCAAAGGCTCTCACATCCACAGATGCATAACACTTAGGCTCGAAGGCTTTTATACCCTGAGGTATGTAAACTTAGGCTCAAAGGCTCTCATACCCTTAAGTATATAAACTTAGGCCTAAAGGCTCTCATACCCTTAGGTACGTAATCTTAAGCCTGAAGGCTCTCACATCCTCAAATATGTAAATAAACTTAGGCCCGAAAGCTCTTATACTCATCAATACATAAATCAATGACCCATAGTTCTCATACTCAAAGGTATGCTAGCAGCTACTAAAAATCTTAGTTGACCTGTCAACCTTCCAAACTAGGTTATCTAACTATATGGGCATCATTAAACTCATTATATTGTGTCATTTTTACCAATTACACATTTTATATCATTTTGTTACTTTCATTTATCTCATATTGCACATTAGCAAGGCCTATATCATATGCCCATAACATATATTACGTTATGCATAGTATGGCCAACTTAGGCTCAAATTAAGTTAACGACAACATATGATCATTTATAGCTATAACAAGTTTTATAATTACACGAGGACATCTTAAGATACTCAAAATATTAGACTTATGAAGAGCTTTAGACCTAAATGTTCAAGAATATAGACTTATATTCCAAGTCCCAAAACTCTTTAATAAACTCATAAAAATATGCCTAAATGATAGTTAAAATACTTTTAATATCATGACAAAAATTGGGTTAAAAACGATTCGAAATTTTGTTAAGATTTGAAAAAGTTATGAAGAAAACACTATGTAGTCAATAGTGGTCAAAATGGGTCACAGTCATGACCCTTTTGTGTGTCACAACCATGACCCCCTTAAAACTCTAGAAGCCTGCATTTTGGCTCAGAGGGGTTATGAGTATAACCTATAAAAGGTCACAGCCATGAGGCCTCTTTTTTAGCAGTAACCACACGAATTTTTGGCAATTTTTCCTGAAAACTTGTCAATTTTCAAACCCAAACCATGCAACCTTCAACACCCATTCAATCACACATATTACAAGACTTATAAATTATAATTCTCATGAAATGCATAATAAATACACTCAATAACAATCCATAAATCATTATCACAAGGCATTTATTACCATATTTATGTCTATACACTATAGTTAATATTCATATCATTTCACTCAAATTAAAAGTGATTACACATACCAATTAAGGTTATATGGGACACCCGAAGTTAGCTTAGGCCTTCTCCTTGCCTCGGGAGGCTCGAGTCGACGTATTGTCTACGAATATAAAAAGGGTACAAAAATAAAAAATTAATATAAAATAATATAAAGGTCAAAAAAATATTTTGAGCCTAGATATAAGCTCTAAGACACCCTAGGAACCCGTAAAAAATAAAATTAGCAAAAAAGAAAAGTTCAAGTATCGAGAGGTTACTATTCACCTTGAAAACTTCTCGATTTTTCTCTCGAAATATTCTGCCATTCTCGATGATTTTAGTGTCTATGGACTCGTCTCGAGACCCTTTTTGAATTGAGTATGAACTTTCAAAGTGGGTCATGTTGTGGAAGAAGAAATCAAAGAGAATAGGAGGGGGAAAAGCTCACATTTCTTGGTGGAGGAGAGGCGTTATGTTTGTGGTTGAATGGTATAAATGGGAGGAAATAAAATTTTCCCCTATTTATACTTTCTCCACACTTAATTTTTTCTTCTTTCAAAAAATTATTATAACCGATAAGAAAGTCAATTTTCCCTCATCTCTATCCCCAAAATTCCATCAATCCAAGCCTTAAATCCTCTCAAAATCTCGAGCCCAAATTATGACAATAATCCAAAAAAGTAATACATTTTATGTCCCAAAAATTGGATAAAAATAGTTCCCGAACTCAAAAAATTCTGATTCCAAAGCTATTGGACTATTCAGAATATTTGAGTATCAAGTTGTAACATTTTCAGATTATTTTGAGCAACTTTTTATTTATTTTACGATTCAACTTTGCCTGCGGTACTATTTATAAGATATTGCCATAAAATCTTAATTAGTATTTTTAAATATCCGAATGACTTCGGATTGGGTTTAAACTTTGCCCAAAATTCTCTCGTAATTAATACCCCCCATCGGTATGCTTAGTGTGACTCGAGTTTTGAGAAGTACTGTTCATCCTAGGAAGTACTATTTACAAGAGTCGAGATTTTCAGGTTGTTACAATATGAGATAATAATAACATATGGAAACATGAGTGGTGCTATTATACTTGTTAATGTGATGATGTATATGAATTGCCACAATGATGATTGGAAATGATGTGAGGTAATTTGTAAGCTATTGGGACTTTGTAATTCATCATTGGTCACGTGACTATGAAATGAGTTATAAAACTCCTTATAAGCTACTTAAAAAAGGAAAAACCTAAATTATAATGATAATGCCCTCATATGATTAGGCAACTTAGATTAGATAGTTAACTGGTTAACTAGGAAGATATAGCAGCTACTAGGGTACTTTAGGGTACAACATTTGGCCTCTAAGAAATATTTGGCCTACGGGCAACCATATTTATCCATCGGGCAATATTTGGCCTTCAAGCAATTTCATTTGGCCTCCGAGCAATATTTAACCTATGGGTAACCACATTTAGCCTTCGAGCACCATTTGTCCCATTATCCAATTTTGGTCTATTGTCTATTATATATGGGCATAAAATGGATATTCTTAGCATGAATATAAGAACAATGCTATAAAATAAATTTTATATGTGTTAATGTTGAACTTAATATAGATGTTATGGTTAATAAGTAGGCATGAAAGATCATTATACTTATTATGGATTGTTGCATTGACATGATGTATGATACTGGTGTGATAAGTGTATTTATATATGTGGTGTTAATTTTGTTTTTATGAGGATAAAGTTGTTGCATGATGTGCATGCCAACATGTATAAGTTAAATTGAATACACTACTAAGCATTTGCTTAATGCATCATTTTATTTTGAGGTTTATAGGTTAAATAAATCAAATTAGAGTCAAAGCCTCAATATTAGCAAAGGTTCAAGCGATGATTCTTTTGATATTTTGCTTTCTTTTTGTATGATTAGTGATATACTCCATTATTGGCACTCTTGTGTAATTTCAAGGATTGGGCTTAATTTATGGTGTAAATATTTTTATAACTCACTTATAGTACATAATTACTTGTTTGTTTAAGTATTATTGGCAAAGTATGATTTGTATGATATCTATTTCTTATACATGTATGATGAATGTTGAGATTGAGTATGCTGAGTTGAATTAGAGGGTCAAATGGACCCAAATAATGTTGAACTATGTTAGGAGTTTTTAGAAGTGTTATTTTTATGCAAGTTACTATTTGGGATAATGCCTGGTATAGCTGTTATGCTATCCAAATTTTGGCACGAGGACCCCAATAATGTATATTGGAAAATGATTTTTGAAAGTCCGTATTTTTCTAATTCGTGAATGCAAAATATGTTTTAATCTTAGACAATAAAGTTTAAATTTTGTAATGATTTTTATAAGAGTTTATCGTATATCAGTTTATGTGCTGCTTTTTACTTGGATTTGATGATCGGATCATGTAAGGGGGTGTTACAAAATATTTATTTTGTATTAAAAGGTTCATTTTTTAGATTCTATTAAATTTTATATTATTAATAAATAATAATAATTTTTCATTAATTTAATATTTAAATATAATTTTTGATAAAAATCTTTGAATATAATTACTTTCTTTAATTTTTATATTTTTATCCAAACATAGGCAATTTAATAAATTATATGAACAAGTTTGCGCAAAATATTTATAAATATTATAAAAATAATTAATTTTTTATTAACTTTTAAATATAAAAATAATTATATTCATTTATTTTTTAAATTTAATTTGTCTTAAAAATATAGCATCCTTTGGCACTTATTATGATGCGCAAGTGTACTATGTGTCGTGCATCATGAATTAATGGATCAAATAGTGATTTTGATCTAACGATTTAAATTGCATACTGTACGATACATTTGCGCATTTTAACAGTACTCATATTTATTAATTATAAGAATTATAAAATATTATATCAAAAAAATTAAAAATATCACTTTTTATTTTTTGTATTTTTTATTTGTTTTATTTTTTTAGTTGATAGTTGTATTTTTTGGCATCAGATATATATTTTGATAAATTGACAAAGTAGCAATATTAAGGAAGTGACCTAATTTAATTATTAAAAATAAATAATTTAATTAAATAGAAATTAAATAATAGTTTTGAATACAAAACGAATATATCATCAATTTTAACATACATTTTAACTAATATACTTAATTAAAAAAATTTCATAAATATCAATAGTTTAATTATTAAATTTTAAATAATAGGGTTTTGATTATGAATTAGCTTAAACTTTAGAAATTTTTTGTTATTATCTTTTTTTAATTGAAAATTACCTCTTAAATTTTCAAGTAGAGCTCAACATACCTTTGTTTTTTAAAAAATTATATCTTTTTTTTTTTGTATGATAAGGCATTTTTGCACTTAAAAATGCTTCACCTCCATTAGCTTAATTATACAAATAGTCTCTAACTTAGCATCATGTAGCATATGAGTCCCCAAGTTTTAATTTGTAACTAAAAAAATCTTTGAATTTTAAAATTTGTAATAAAAAATCCTTAATTTGCCGATAATAGTTTGTTGTTCTCTTTCTCTCTCTTTTCTTTTCTCACTTGCTCATACATAAACATCACCACCATTAGCCATCAGCAATTTCCCTCAATATCTAAGTTTAAAATTGCTAGCTCCTCATCTTTTCTTTTTCCTTTATTTGGTAGCCATTAAAGGCTCTATTTCCTTCCATTTTAGCTTGTATTTTTGGCTTATTTCTAATGAGACTTGGTAGTATAGAAGTCACAACTAGACACTAGAGGTTGAGATGACCCTATGTAAGAATTATATCCTCTTATATCTTGATTTGATGGATACATATACACTTTGAGTTACAAGTATAATAGGAAAGAAAGTTACAATAAGTAAGAATTCTACTTTAAAAAGTTACAACAAATCATATCATAATCAAATCTTACTATAATCTTATAATTATAGCTGATAAAATAATCAAATCACAATTAAACTAAGATTTTAGACATGACAAATTAACAATTATATTCGAAATATATAGTAGATCAGGTAGCTATGACAGAACAATCTATCTATTTTATCATCTAAGTTGTATTTTGGGTGCTTCAATAGATAACTTGTCATAGAGAAAAATGTAGTGTGTTCTACTTAAAGGCTTGGTCGAAACCCTTGTAAATTTGAAATAAAGGACTTATAAAGATGAAAGCCATGAGAACTTGTCCATTTTAAATAGCATAACAACATACCAATGTATATCAATAGGAACATGCATGCATTGAGCCACCTTGTTAACAACAAAGGCAATGTCTGGTCTAGTAAAAGTCAAATATTGTAAACCACTAACCATACTTCAGTATAGAGTAGGATCTTTAAAAGCTTTGCTTGTTTTAAAAGTGCCAACTTTCTAATAGACAATTTGGAGTATTAGTTCCAAAACAAGTAGCCATTTGAGCACGCAGAAGTAATTGATTGATGTACTTTTGTTGGGCTAGATCAAGTCCACTAGTAGTCCATAATACTACAATCCCAAGAAAATAGTTTAAGTGACCAAGTTGCAAAATTTTGGTGAAGAAAGGTAACTAATTGTTCAATTGCCTTAGAATAATTTCTTGTAACAATTGGATCATCAACATAAACTAGACATAATAGATGAATACAATAGGAATGCATATAGAATAAAGAGGTGTCTATTTTAGAACATGTAAAACTATATTAAGTTAGTGCATTAGTTAGACATTTGTTCAATATCCTTGGTGCTTGTTTGAGTCCATAAATGGACTTTTTAAGATAACACAAATAATCTGGCCAAAGAGGATCAATAAAACCCTGTAGTTGAGTCATAAACACTATCTTATCTAAAGTACCATACAAAAAGGCATTAGAAACATGTAGTTGAATATAGTTCCAATTTAAAGATACCATAAGAAAGAGAATTAATTGAATAGTTATTTGCTTAGCCATTGGGCTAAAAGTATCAAAATTTTATATAGCTAGTCATTAGTGAAAGCCCTTAGCCACTAAGTAATCTTTGCAATGGTCAATAGAACTATTAAGCTTAGTTTTTATCTTAAACACAAATTTACAACCCATCAAACTCATATTAGGTGATAAAGGAACCAAAACCCAAGTACCAATTGCAATAAAGGTATTGTATTCATATGTCATAGGTTCTCTCTAATGGGTATGACGAGCAATTTCATTATAACTTGTTAGATCAACCAGAAAGTCTATGAAAGAGACCATAGCCATTGGCTTCAATTTGATAGTTCGAGATCTGGAAGTCATATAATATATTCTGATAGATGGAACAACTTATTTTCTAGAGTGCAACACAACATGGTTTATAGACAATTAAGGTGGCTATTTTATAAAAAACTGAATTAATGGTAAAGAACCATATTATTATAGATAAACCATAAGCAAGCTAATATCTATTCTAGTATTTATTGGGGACACTATTCTAATATCTATACTAGGTACCTGTAGATGCCTCGATTTTGAGTTTAGGACTTTCTTATGTATTTAAACTTTGACTTGACTCGAAAAGCTCGCGATGCAATTCGAATTGCAAAAAAAAGGGAATCTATGTTGGTATCGGAGGGTTTGGGCCAACAGGCCTAAGCCTAAAAGCTCAGCACTAATTCCAATAGAGGTGTAAGGGCAAAGCCCCCACTGTATGGATTCATTCACCTTTTTAGGCCTATGATGATAACCAAAGGCAGCCTCAAGCAACAAGCCAAGCAACTTGAAACCTAAGTTCGTATGGACTTAATGCTATAAGGTATGTACCATAACTAGCCTAGACCGGTGAGCCTAAAGCCCAAGGTCCACACAGACAAGCCAAAGCCTATGTACGTATGGACTTATCTAACCTAGTCTAAGACGTGGCCCAAAGCAAATGGATTGGCAGGAAAATCATGCATAAATCCGTACAAGTTCGTAGAGACCTACTGATATAAAACTTCCAGAAGTGTGGAATTCCTATTTAGGCATTGATTCCTAATCCTAGCAAGACTCTACTTCTTTTGAACGGGAAACCTATTCACCAACCTTATAAATACCCTTCCTATCAACCTATTTAGGGAGGAAGGACACACAAGACACAATTGAAGACTCTATAATAGGATTCACTCTACTAGTCTTAAGCCCTCACTAAAATAATCATTCTTCCAAAATCCAACCATTGTCTTATTACTTGGTGCTAACTTCGAGGTAAGATCTAAGGCTCTTTTCATCATATTCATTCATTCATTTGTGTCATTTTCTATAACCAATGATCTCTTATGATTAATTGACATGGAGGTGATTCTATGAAATCCCCGCATTAATCATAGGAGTAGGTTAACCTCTTAAACTATTTTAATCATGTTTTAACCATTCATAGAAAATTGTAATCATTATTGCTTTTAGGAACTGATGACTAAGTTTGTACAGACCTACTTTATTGGATGTGAGGTCCGTGTGGACCTATTATTTGAATATGTATATAATATTAGGTCTGTATAAACTATTGTTTGATAATAGTATCATGTTTTCCTTGTGTACCATGTTTTAATATATCTTATTTATCTTGTTAGCATGCCTTTATTCCTTTGTCATATCGAATGATTGTTCTATTCCCTAGTATGCATATTGTTAACATTCTTGAATTAATGTATGGTCCATACGAACCCCCCTTTCATAGGAAACATAGTTTGTATGGACATATATATTTTATGTGCACTTATTCTATTTTGTGGTCCATATAGACATAATTTCTAAATTTTAATCTTCATAAATATCTGTATTTATCTTCATATCCTCCTTTGCAAGATTAATTTGTCATCTTCCCATTCATAATAATTATTTAAGCATATTCCACAATCATTCACATCCTCATGTACACTTATAACATGTATTGTTATCATTATGTTTGACATCATCATTATGTCCTCATAGACCACTATTTGGTGTTATTAATCTCTTCCTTTGAGTTGTATGCAAGTGACCCTTATCACTATAGTAATGGTCTAGATAGATATATAACCCTTACTAGCAATGGTCTGCATGGACATATTCCAGAGCCTTGTAGAGTCTGCACGGACCTAACATCATACAAACAGGAACAATTTTATACTTTGGATTATTTCTTTTGGTTTTGTACTATCTATACTTCATTGTTTATTCTAGGGTTGTAATAGCTAGTAAATTACTTGTTTTATACACTGAAACTTGACTTCACATCAAAAGGTTTTCTACCTAATTAAATGGTGTTTTCCTTAACAAAATGGATTTGTATTTTCTTAACCAAAAGTCACAATAATAAAATGTATTTTCGAAGGCCAATCTCCTAGAGATGGGAGTTAGGCAATTACTACTAATTTCTATAGAATTATAGGTAATTGTCAGGTCTCACTACAACTAATGAATAACCCGCTTTATGGATGTACAATATACTTGTCATATTCCATAAATAATTGCAAATTTACTTCTTACATATGAAAAGGTAACATAATTGCTTTAAATACAATGCATGCCTACTTGAAAAGGGATTGATAAATGTTATAATATACAAAGAGGGCATATTATTAGGGAATAAATAAGATCTGAATTCCGAACCTTTCTAGTATAGAAGATCAGAGGTCCTAGTGTAGAGGCCAGGTGGTGACTTCATTAACCACTCTCGTCCCTAGTAAAAATATCATATTCTCTACGGTGCCATTCTAGATTTCTATCTAGGTTCTGTGCTGGTTACTATTCTAGGTTCTTTTTTAGAGACAAAATTTGATGGTATAGGGGGTAACATAGTTAATGGTATAATAATGGTTGGGGAAAGAAAAGGTTGTTGATTTGATATCTTACCACTTTGATATTTAATTGGGAACAATTGTTCATTAAAAATAATATGTCATGAAACATAAATCTTTCTTGTAAGTGGATTTAAACATCTATATCCTTTATTAATTTTACTATAACCAAGGAAAACACAAGTAGTAGAAAGGGGTAAACGTTTAAATTTAGTATATGGTTTAAGCCATAGATAATAAAGACAACCAAAAACTTTAATGCTAGAATAATATATTTTTCCTTGAATAAAACCTGATAAAAAGTATTACACAATCTGAGTGTGGGAAGGTGATTGATAATATAAACTGTTGTATTAAAAGCAAAAGTCCAATATTTCAAAAGAAGCTTGACATAATCTATATGTGCTCGACTGGTTTCAATTATATGATGATGTTTTCTTTTAACACCAGTTTGTTATGGAGTATGAGGATAAGAACTTCTTCATGAGATGCCATTTTAAGATAAATAATTTTTCAAATATTGAAATCCCACCCAATCAACTTGAAAGTTTTTAATAAACCATCCAAAGTATTTCTTAACAATTAAACAAAATTTGATAAAGGTACTAAGTACTTCATATTTGTACTTAATAAAATAAATCTAACAATATTTGCTAAAATAATAAAAAAGAGCACATAATAAAAAGAGCTATCAATAGAAGGAATATTGATAGGTCCCTATAAATTAAAACAGACCAAATCTAATAGACCAGTTGCTTGGTAATTAGAGACATGAAATAGAAGTTTCTGAATGTTGCTTATAGAACATGAATGACATAATTTAGGAAAAGGAAAATCACTAACTTACAAATTATTCTAACTAATGGTTTTTTTATTGTAGAAACAGCAGCATGTCTTAAATGATCATGCCAAGTCTTTGAGGAGGCTAGATTTTTTTAAGGAGAGAATGAACCAGTAGAGAGCAAAACACAGTAAAGACTATCTTTATTCTGGCCGTATATTAAAATTTTCTTTTTCTTCAAATCCTTTATCATAAAATAATCAAAAAAGAATTCCATAAAAACATTATTATTTTTTGGTTAGTGCATTCATAAATAACAAATTACGAGTATCTTTAGGAACATAAAAAATACCATGAAAAAAAAATATAAGAAAATCCAATAGAAAAATAATTAAAACCAATATAAGATATAGGGAGTTTAGATCTATTATCTTCAGTAACCTCTTCTAGTCTAGAATACCCATTGTGAATAAATAAATTTCTTAAATCAAATGTCAAGTGGTATGTGTATTACTGGTATTAATAATCCATTGTTTTAAAAGAAGAGTCATTTGTAATAATGAGGTTAGTGTTAAGACTGGTAACATGGTCATGTTTGGATTGATTAGATAACTGGCAGATTTTCATGTTATGTCATTTTCCTCCACTGTTAATACATACCATAATAGAAGTTGTAGAAGAGTTATCAAAATAGTTAGTAGAAAAGTGATTAGAATGTTAACTGGTAGAAAATTGATGATGGGATCTAGATCTTGAGGAATTAATGCCATGAGCATAATTACTATTGCAACCCCTTCCTCTCCCGCATGAAATTTGCCTATAATGAGATGTGTTGTAGCAAGGACAGAATAGTGTCATTGAGATTTTTCAATTTCAATTGGTGTTCTTCATTCAATAGAAGTCTAGCGATCATCAAAGCGAACATATTTCATATGAGCTTCCAAACCTAGAGTAAAAGGTCTATAGGTAGGTCCTAAGCCTTGTAAAATAAATTCAACCTAATCATCTTCTGGAATATAATGTTGTAATGCAACAAGTTAGTCAAAAATACTCTTAGCTTTCTGAATAGAAGTGGAAATGCCATCATTGGCACATTACAGAGTAAAGAGTTAAGAATATAGTTCTTTAATTTGTGGTTTGAAACCATTAGCATATGTTTGCACAAGCTAATTATAAGCTTTTTTAGCAGTACAAACACTAATAATTTGAGGAAAAATAGTTCATAATAGAGGAGATAATAAATCTAAAGACCAATTGATCCCATTGAAACCAACTAGACTAATATGAACTTGATGTGTCATCAAAATTCAACTTAGGTGGTAAAGCAAAATCTCCTTCAATATGTTATGGTAACCCACAACCATGAAGCATAGGAAGAAGTTACAAGTTTTAAAGGATGAAATTAGTTGAAATCAGCTTAATTGTAAGTTGATGAAACGCATTTGGTAGAGGAGAAATCTTGTTGTTGTTTGCCATTACAACTATAGAATAAAAAAAACAAAATAGGACTTAGAACATAATATGAGAGGATCAAAAAAAATACCTAGATTGATTAAACCTCTTATTGCTTTAATACAATGTAAGAATTAAATCGTCATATATCTTTTATATTAATTTGGTGTATATATATACGCTTTAAGTTACTAGTATAATAGGAAAGGAAGTTACAATAAGTAAGAATTCTACTTTAGGAAGTTATAACAAATCATATCATAATCAAATCTTATCAATCCCATAATTATAGTTGATAAGATAATTAAATCACAATCAAACCAAGATTTTAGGCATGATAGATCAATTGTTATATCTAGAATATTTAGTAGATCTTTAGCAGATCAGATAGCTGTAATGAAATAGTTTATATGCTCTATCAGCATTGTTCTCCCTAACCTTTATATGCAGTAAACTCACCATATCAATTTTTCTTGTACTTTCCTTTAGGCAATGCATAAAATAATTCATGTAATTTTTTTTTTCAAATAAGCCTTTTAACCATATGGATGGCTTGATTAATAGATATAGTAGCAATACAAATGGAAGGTGGCAGTAATGGTTTATGTAGATTAGTCGAAAAAAAAAGAAAGAAAGAGAAAAGGAGGAGAAAGCGAGAACAAAGACGGGAAGAAGGATTATGGTAAATGAATATTTTCATAGAAACCAGTTAATATTGGTTATACAAATTTTTTTACAATATTAAAAGTAAGTGATTTTTATGCATACAAAAATTCATACCACTATAAAATATACAATCTTCTCTTTCTAATAAAAAAAAACTCAAAAGCTATCACCACTGCCTCAATTCTTTGTCATCTTCCACTCCCTATCATTAGCCATTTTGTCTTAATTCTTCCATTCATCTTATGTTGGTCTTCATTTCTATTTGTATATTTTATTTTTTTTCCTTTTTTCCTTTTTATTTTTCTTATTAATTTTTTGTCAATTTTAAATGTAACACCCCTTACTTAATTTTTGGAGAAACCTAATAAGCAGTGCACTTCCCACTAGGTCACCCATCTTAATACTACACTCGCCCAAACACATTTAACTATTTCCCATACAGCTCTAGACAACATTTTCTGACTCCCGATACATACCAATTTGCTTCTACAATTTATTTAGGTTCATATCACAATGTCAAGTTATTTCAGGATGGATATTTAATCACATTCAGGTATTTTTTAAGAATTTGGCAGCATAATAGTTGTTCGGTCACTATCCCAAAAATTCTCTATAAGCTATAAACACTTCTATAACATTTAGCACATCTCATGGATCCTTCTAGTCCCTCAGATATCATCCTATCATCATCAACTATCACACAACAATCACAGGCCTTAGGCTACAACAATAATACACACAGAGCCTTTGGCTCACAGATCATATACGTCTAGCATACATACACACAAAGATTTACGTTGATTATAAACATAAAGTCTGATTATATATACATACATAATTACATTTTTGTGTCTCTTTATATACATCATACTCACTTTCCCACACCCAAATACATGAAGTGAAAAACTATATAAGTATATATTATCAACCTTCTCAGACTTATTCTCATAACTCCCTGCACGCTTTATAAGGTGAATCCTTATTCTTGGTACCTACACAGCGAAATAGGTACATTGAGTATAAAATACTCAATGGTGAATTCAAGCATTAAAAAATCATGTCTAGTAATTATATTCATACATGACATTCCTATTTACTTCTGATTCCAAGTGCTAGGTTCAAGCTAGAGCTTTAACAGGCAAAATTTACCATTTTACCCCTAGGAGGTGATTGTTTGTAAATTATCTAATTACTCACTATGGTTTATATAAGTTATGTCTTAGGACCATTATTATTCATTACATGCATATTTCTTACACTTTTAGGCCATTTGTTAATATCAGTGCAAATTACTAAAAAACCTTTATGTTATAATTTATAGCCATAGGAATAGTTATTAATTTTATTTAACTACTTCCACTGGCCTATCTCAAGAGACAACCTTGATAGACATTGGATCTAGAGGGAAAATAACTAGTGCAGTGGTCCCCATTCTGGACCTATGCCGGTACACCAACTTAATCACCTTGTGGCACCCAAGGTACAAATATCAAAGGGTTGTTTGCCCAGCAGACTGGTCTGTCCAACAGACTAGTGCAGTGGCCCATAGGGACCTATGCCGCTGCACCAGCAATATCAATTCTAGCATTTGGTGGCAAAGATAGGAAGTTGTCTACCTAATAAACTAGTACAATGGCCCTAGTAGGGACCTATGCTGCTATATTGGCCCTATCTAAAAAGTAGATAGTGTAATAGTTGCTAAAGATCCCTAAGTTAACCGGTCAACCCATCTAATAGGTGTCTAACTAGTGGGGCATTAACCTCAATCAGTGTCCATTTCTTTACTGATTAATTTTTTATAATAGTATAATCTTAAAAATAGATAGTTATGATTTTTACTGAACAGTTGAAATTTAGCACGATCTGGTATGGTCATAAATAGGCTGTACCGGGTGAATTTTCAGAAAATGATATATAAGGATTTAAATGCTAGTA
>CANXYI010396690.1:0-15027 GCA_948208565.1 Hura crepitans | reverse complement strand
AATCATGCATTTTAAATAATGAAATATGTCATATAACATTTACACACTTTGCCACCCCTATTATGGTACACATTTGGCTATTTTATATCACCATGTTGCCACAATTTATTATTGTCTATTATATGTCACTTACTTATCCTAATTCACTAATATGTTTACAATTAATTTTCCACATTTACTTGCCATCATTAAGTTTCATATTCATTAACTAATTCATTTATCATATTAATGGCAAAGTCATTATTCAATTTACCTAGCTCATTTAAGCCATAATTATTAATCCATATATCACATTTTGCCATTACCATTTACTAGCCCATATTTAACAAACACTAATCCTAATACTGGATATCGGGATCACATTGTGTAGTGGCTCACATTTTGGACCTTATAGCCATTACACTAGCATATCACATTAATGTAAGTGTGCAGTGGTCTTGTTGAACTTCCTAGTGGTTGTACCCACTTTACATTATGTGCGATAGTTCTATTAGACCACCCGATGATTGCACTTGCATTATATCAATTTCATTAATATGTAGGTGTGCAGTGGTCCTATTGAACCTCTCGACGGCTGCACTTACTTGAGAATACGTTGAGTGGTTCTATTGTACCTCCCGAAGGCTGCACCTATTTTTATAATCAAGTATCATCAAATATTAATATGTACATGTAAATGACATTGAAGTGTCCTAGTAGCTCCTATATCCCTTAGTTGACTAAATAACCTATCCAGCAGGTTATCTAAGATAAATAGGCTATTTTCATTTTTGCTTTTGTTATACCTCATCACATATTTTATACACACTTCTCTTGTCTAATTTCTAATCATATATTCATCTAGATAATGTCATCAATACCATCATTTCCTTTGCTCATTTCACATTCATGATCATTTCATATTACTCATCTCACAATACAATTTCCATTATGCACATTTGCTAATTACCACCACATATTGTCATTATGAATAACCATTTCACATCATTTTGCTTGTAATACCATTTTCATCATATACATTACCATTTACCATTAAACATGACCAATTCATGTATCAAAACACAAAAGCATCACACATTCCATCACACAAACAAACACATGCTTCATGTTCAACACTTTTATCATTCTACACAATCATCAATGTACATATTCAATAGATGCTATACCAATCATTTAAGCTTAATACACTTTCGTTATGCTCGTTATACAACAATTTTTCATTAACTCTAACTATGTCACTATTATGCATACAACTTGATCATGATTATATCTTCTTTATGTAGTTCATTTTCAATCCATTTTTCCTGCATACTAATTAATTAACATGCCATAAACCATAATATACCCTAATTTCTATTTTAGGGTTACACTAACCCCCAAATTAATGACATTTGTATAATGCATTTATTATGAATTTACACAACACTCACATCTACCCACATATTTTTTGAATACACTTATAGAGTCATTGTATGGCATCTTAGATAACACTCTACAACTTTTCTTTGCCTTTGCCTTTGTCCTCCTTTAAGTTCTCTAATTTCCATAATTCTATACACCTTTAAATTCAAAAATAACACTAGAATCATGAATTAGAGCATCTCTAATTACCTACAAAAATGCTAAGGTTTAGATTTAAGGGTTACCTCAATTTAGGAGTTTGAAACCCTAAACCTTCAAACCATTCTTTTTGCCTCCAAATCACTCATTTATGCAAAATTGATCCCAAAATTAGATTCTAGAGGTGATGTAGAGCATTTTTGGTGTATAAATTATGAGATTTAGTGGATTTATGAAGAAATAAAGGGAGGAGGACAAAGAATGCATTACTAACATCGGCTTAAAGGAGAAAGGGGAGATGGGCGAGCTTTTGATCATGTGTGATACTTGTACACATATTCACCTTTTATATTAAGACCAAGGATGGCCATGATTGCACTATATGGTAATCCGACGGTTCAGATTAATCCTATTTATATTTTAGGAATAAAAAATGTAATTTTAATGCTTGAGGTCTTTAAAAATACTTCTTTACATGCCAAAAATTATAGAAATTTTCAATTTAAGGACCCTTCATATCTCAGGACCAAAACCCAATAGGAACTCAGTTAATTAATCAATCGCATTTTTAAGAAATTTAAATAAAATACTTATCAATGTCAGAAAATTCTAATTTCATGACCAGTAAACTACTTGTAATTTTTTTTATCTTAAGATCATGTTATTTTTAGGTTAGTCCGGGCATATCCTGACCATTTTACAACTCGATATAAAATATGGTCACTATTCATTAGATAATGACGTGAAAATTTTACTAATTCAGTGGTTACTTCAAATAACTTTGTTTTCATTATTATTTTATCTATCATAGTTCTATGACTAGTACTCCCTCTAGGCCACCTCAGTGTGACTTGATTACTCAAGAAACATTATTCATGCCTTAGAATGTACTATTCACAAAACTAGGATTTTTGGAAGTTACACATTTGCTAGTGAGGTGTGGTGTCTTTATTTTATTTTATTTGTTACCTATCTACTTGTTAGATGCAGTAACCTTATTTTATTTTATTTGTTGCCTATTTACCAGTTAGATGTGGTAACCTTATTTTATTTTATTTGTTGCCCATCTACCAGTTAGATGTTGTAGCTTTATCTTATTTGTTTATCTACTTACCAATTAGATGAGATATTTTATTATCTGTTTACTGCTAATATTATATTCTTTTTTGGTTTAATTTTTTATTCTTTCTCATTTCATTCATTTACTAATTAAATAGGATAATTTACTCAACCATATGTTTATTATTTATTTCTATGCTTATTTTATTTATGTTTATCCATAATTTTAAACTCATCATATCATTCATATTAACATAAGGGTATTTTTGTGGATGTGAGTTATTTAAGATATCTTAGAGTTGTTATTTAACTTATTCAAACTTTCTTTTGGCAAATTTTCATTATGCATGGATTTTTATTATTCTCTCTTTATCATTTATTATTATTATTATTATTATTATTATTATTATTATTATTATTATTATTATTATTATTGGTTAGAATGTATTATAGGCAATTTTAATGTAATTTTTATTTTCTCATGTTAGAATGTATTTTAGATAATTTCCTTGTAAGCTTTATTTTTGGTTACATTGTATCTTAGGCAATTTCCATGTAATTTTATTTTCCTTTCTGAATATTTTCCTGTATTTTTCATGAATGTTATAATAGGTAGAAAATGATATTTACACATTATAAAAATAACAAAATTATTTTCTATCACTTAATTGGTGTTTTTTAATAAAGTGGATTTCTAATTTTTCTTTAATAAAAGTTACAATAATAAAACTTATTTTCATAAATTAGCATCCAAGAACCAAAGTTCTCAAAAAAAATAATATCACTTAGTTTGATTTATCCTTTTGTTTAATTCCATGTATTCTTTTTATGTTTATCAATCTACTTGTTTTATTAATTCTCTATGTGAATGAGTGTTTATTTTTTATTTCAAAATCTGCTTGAGAAAAAGGATAAAATTATGAATTTAATTTAAAAATCTATATTAACTTGAGATATAAATAAGAGTAGGGTTTCGAACCATTCTTTATTTTTGCCCTACAAGGTATTTTTCAACTTCAATTGGGTGGTGACTCTTATCTTGTGATACCTAACTTGCACTTTCTAGGTGATTAAATAGGAATGGCTTAGGATTCCTTGAATCTCTTTCCTATCTTTTAGGATTTGAGGAGTGAGATTTAAGTTGAGTCTTTAGTCATTTTAGTTTGACTAGGCTTAAAAATGAGGGATGTGAATAAATACCTTCTTAGGTTAACCCTTTTAAACCTTATGTCAGGCCTTCTCATGTTGGGCCATCATAGGTTGCTTAACCTTTTGGGGAAACTATGGCCACTTTAAGTCTTATTAATTAAATTCATGTTCTTCATAGGGCAGATAAGTGACACACTAGTTTTAGTGCCTACTATTCCTCTTTTTGAGCAAATAACACTAGATAAGGTTTTTTTCATTACTGAGGAAGGCACTTTTTTTGTGGTAGAGCTTTTCGCTCTTGCTTTGGGTATAACATGTATGCTTAGTCATAGATTATTTTTCATTTATGGCCTTTATTCAGCTCTTTATGTATGTGTGATAAATTTTTCTTTTTCTTTATTTTTTTATGTAATCATAGGTCTTTGATTTCACTTGAAGTCCCTTTTTGATCAGATGCGTGAGAAATTTAGGCATCAACCAAGGGGAGCCTTCTTATCAAGGTGGAAGTTTATGCCACCTCCTCCTCTTCAAACTGCAATGCCCCTTAAAAATGTATGTAAATTTGATATAATAATAATAATTTAACTTATGGGTAAAATAATAAAAATATGTGGAGTGAAAAGAAAATAATTTTAAATCAATTAAGATATGAGTTTTGTACATATTAGTGATAAAATTGAACAAAAGTAATAATAAGAAGGTTAAAAATGAAATATGGATATGGGGACATATGGACCATTCGATGGGTTTTAAGTGACTAATCTTAGCCCTTCATCCTAGGCATATGAAAGCCTATTTTTTGCATAGTTAATAGAATGTTAAATTGTTTTTCATTTTCTTCATATATAGAAGTTACAAACACTGATTTGAGTACACAAATTGACAAGGTAAACTTGTCTAGTTACTCATCTAATAAACTTTAATTGGTAATTTTTGTAATTTACATTTTTTAATTTTTGTTTAGGTGTGTATTTACTTTAAGGTATAGTATTGAAGATGAAGGAGAAAAAGAAGCTAGAAGGAGAAAAGCTAAGGGAAAAATAGTGATCGAAGCTTGAATCTCACTCCCAAGTCATTCCTAGTTATTGAAAATCAACATGTTCATAAATGACCTTAGATTTCCCTTTGAATAATTGTGTATATTGGCTTAGTTAGGGTTTATGCAGTAAAACTTGTTATTTTTGGATGATTTTGATGTTGTTTAATTGTTTGGGATGCAACTGAATGATTAGATTTTGCTATAATTAATATGTGTTGTACATATGATGATTAGGATGTGTTTTGGCATGAATTGAATTAAAAAATTTGCATTTTTGCTATTGAAATTACTTGAAATCTTGAGCAAATTTTGTTAAGTCTGAGGGCCTTACAGCCGTGACCTTTTGATCACACAACCTTGAATCCCTCTGGCAAGATAAACATATTTCTAGAAAATTTAGGCTTTAGAGCTATGACCCTTTAGGACTTATGATTGTGACAACTTTTTGAAGCTATTATTTAATTGAGGCCCCATCGGTTATGACCCTCTAGACAGGCGGCCATTTCCCTTTGAGAACTTCAATTATTTTAAAAATGTTTTGCCAAATTAATGTGATTGAAAAGGGATTTATATCTAAGTTAAACCAATGAATTTGATGTATTAATTGAGGCATAAATTGTAAGAATTATTTATTTGAATAGGTCATGCTTGTGTGTGCATATGATATTGACATGAGGTTGAGAAACCCCTTAATTGTGATACATAATGATAGGAGAACTGTTAATAGAATATGATGAGCTTATGAGAATGTGAGTACCATGTGTTGTCATATGCATAGTGTATGAGCATATTATTTGATGATAATGTTGAGGTTATAAGATAATGAATGATCACATAAACACTAATTGGGAAAGAAATTTGAAATAGTTATAAGAACACAAACTGGTTATGCCTATGTATACCTAGAGTTGAGATAGTGCTGGGATAAGTTGGCATGCCAGTATTATACTTCTTACTATGTGATATTTTGAGTATAACCATATAAGCCTTTTAAGGTATTGTACAACATATGTGTCCTTACTAGAGCAAAAGTGATATTGTGAGTAAGGGCACATAAACTCCATTGTGGTATTGTACATTATATAAGCTCATTACCTATTATGTGATATTGCTAGTACGGATGTGTCAGCCCCATTAGGTATCATACATATGTGTGATTACCTATTATCTAGTCTATAATAGTCATGGAAGATAATGGGCCAAAGTAAATTAAACTAATAAATAAACTTATTGAACTTGTTATGATTGAAATAAAAATAATCTAAGAAAGTATGCATGTGTTAGAGTGAATTCAATGCCATTTATTTTGTGCATCTATAATTCTCTATTACATGTGACCTTAAAGTACATTTCACTCTTGTGTGGCCAATCAAGAAGGTAAGTTTAGGTGAGTTCATACATGGATTGATAATTGGATGTGACAATAGGTGATGACATTGAATTGCATGAGAATTTGTTTAATTGTATGTTTTTTAAGACTAACTAATGATATGGTTATCCAAGACTGTTTACACACCACTAAGCAAGTTTTACTTAGCGCGTTAATTTTCTAGGTGTAGGTTAAGGATAAGGCATCATAAAGGAGACATTGCATATAGGATCTATAGCTGATTGAATCATATTTTTATTTATATGAGCATACATTCTTGAATAGTTTTAAATTGCTTAGTTCTTTAAATACATTTTGATTTTCATATGTAAATATTTGATCTTTTATTTTGTTTTTTGATGTAAACAATTTTGTTTATGTCTTGGCTTTGAAAGCCAAACTTTTGGTTCAAGTTTGAGATTTATTTATATAGCATTTTATTAGAGCTTTTGAGATAGGAACTGAGCTTTAATATGGTTGAATGTGGATGACATTTGAATGAAATATGACTTAGTGTTACGTGTGAGCATTTAGATAGACTAATGCCTTAGGCATATAATGTGGCACTTCTTCATTTACTGTATTTAGGCATTGGATAAAGGGGCATCATACATACTACAACAAATAAATAGCTAGCCCATAAAGATGAAAATAAGGAGAATACCTTTAATGTCGAGTGGAGAAAGAACCTTTATGCCATATAAAAGGAGGGTATGCTATAGACCTTATGTCTATTCTACCTTGAGATTGCCTCGATCTTTGCCAACACTGGAAACAAAGGTTTGGGATGGTTGCCTTTTTGTTTATTAAAGATTGTGTTTATAGTGTAGCCTTAAGCATTATAATGGCTAAGGATGAGGGGGAGCTAACCAAACTAAACTTGGACTAGCTTAGCATGAATGGGGTCGTTAGTGGTTATAAGGTATGTATTAATGCATTGTTATTTTGTTTCTTCTCATACGTATTTGCATTTTTCTAATTTGATTTTTCATATGTCCCCCCATTTTAGCCACTTATTAACGTGGTTACCCTATGAGATCATGTCCATCGAATGAGAGCAAAAAGATTAAAGAGGCTAACTCTAAGGTTGATCAAATGGGGAAGGATTTTAAGGGCCTTAATAGCATTTTGGCACCCTCAATAAGCATTATAAAGGTGTTAAGAAACAAAACGAAGCTTTAGTGACAAATGGTTTAAAATGAAGGAGGCCAAGCATATAGTTAAAGAAAAGGCTATTATTGCAAAAGTGGTCGAGTTAGAAAGATAAATAGTGAGCATAGATGATTACTATTTACATGAATCACGATGTGATGCCCCTCTTATTGACATCCAAGGACACCGATAGGAGGATGGACACATTATGTACCTAAGGCTAACTACTCATGAACACAATTCATCTGTAATAACATACACACATACATATTCGCACAACATTCACAATCATTCATGTATATAAATCTGAGATAAAATCCATTAAAGGCATTTACTATATAAAAACATCTGTATTTGAAAAATTTAGTCTTAGGCTATCATCATGGCCAAAGATTTATTACATCTCCAAAAGATCAGCTTTATCATAAAAGATAAAAATCTGTATAAATCCAGGAACAATTAAACAAATGAATAAATGTTTATAAAAAAAAACAATAGTTTGATAGAAAAGTAGATGTAGAAGCCCTTTGCTCATGCTTTCTCTATTGAAATTGGAGACTTTAACCTATAGGTGGAAATAAAAACACAGTAAGAACTTTCTTAGTGGTACATAAACTATCCATGATTACCATTAAACACACTTAAAGCATATATAAAAGCATATAACCACATATACTTATCACATAGTCTTATAGTCATATCTTATCACAAATAGTCACAATCATTTGCATAATCATGTATAAACTTACCTCACTTACCCTTTTTAATTACCAAAATGCATGATCATAGCATAAGAATATATAGTTCAATCACTTAGTTATACACTTATATCTTACAGTCCATGTATGTCATCATATTCCAATTTTCATGCCAATATCACATGCTTAATGCTAATTATTATTTAATAGTCATATTTACTCCAATTATTAGCCTAATGTATCCTAGACCTTATAAACTAGATATCAAGTTTGTACGGTGACTACTAGACTTATGTAGTCATACTTGTAAGCACATAAATACACGGTGATAGCTAATCTTATATGTCTATACCAATCACATGGTTATATAATGTCCTTCACATAGACTCGATACTGTACCCACATATCTTATATATGTATAGTGATCTTGGATCTTATGCTACTGTACCCACTCACATATAGTTGTGTGGTGATCTTGGATCTTACACAAGTACACTCGACAATTAAGTGTTGCTAATAAAGGCCATATAGATAGGCAATACTGCTAAAAATGCTAGTAGGCATGTCGACTTATCTTAATGCTATACAAAGTCTAAGTGTATAAGGGCGTATTATTTATTCAATCTCATTTTACATGCTAATTATGTATTTAAGCATGCCTCATATAGATTATATGCACACATATCACAAAGGTCACAAATACTCGTACATATGCAATTCAAATTCACTTTCACTTAAAGAACACATTTATGGCATATACTACTAATAACCAATTCATACTTAATGGTATGTCATAATGACATCATATGTAGGTTGCATTTATGCTTATAATATGTAAAAAGGTTATTCAACAAACATAAGCTCATAACTTATTGTACATGCATCATAAATATGCCATATAAACACCATAATTCTCTTTTTTGGATAATACGTATAGAGGTTTAAGCACATGCATAGTCACTATTTCAAAATGTGCATTGAATGAAAAAAATAACAATGCATTAATAAAATTTCCACCATTTAACATAACATTTTATCTCATTTCCTCATTCATAAGGTATAACATAATTCTAGAAATTTTGAGAAAAATCTAGTGAATATAATGTTGCAACAATTTACTAATTTTCTAGAAGCAATTGGACTCATAAAGCTTTTTTAAAATGCTCAAAATCATAATTAAATCAAAATTAAATAATTATTTGATAATTGAAACTATATTTTTGTAAAATAATGGATTCATTTCATTAAATCCCAAAGCTTCATAAAATCAGTGTAAAAAAAAGTAAAATTAATGAAAAAATTACTAGAAAATCATTTAGAATTGAAGCCAATCAATTGCCATCAAAATCCATTGAAAATAAATCAAATATCAGCTTTTTGAACTACTATCGGGCACTTCACAGCCGTGTGACCTTAAGGGCTCATGGCTGTGGGCCAGTTGAGCCCTTGGTCATAGGGCCTTATTCAAGGGGGCTCAAGACTATAGGCTAGTAAGGCCCTTGACCATGGGGCCTTGTTCAAGGGGGTTCACAGCTGTGTGTAGGAGCCTCTTCATGACTATTAGGCCTATTGAATAGAAGGTCTCATGATCTGAAAGTGTAGAAAACTTATGAAAAGCATTTTGAAATCAATCCAAAACTCATCCAAAGTAAAACCAATTGATGCACATTCAATTCAAACATATTTTAGGGCATTAACCCTATCAAAAACACATTTATTAAGATTAAATAAACTCTAATTTGAATCAAAATTTAGCAAATACAAAAGAAACTCAATTTCACTAAGAATATGCAAGAATCCACAAATCCACGGCATAAATTAGCAAAGAACACAAAGGAAATTATGATTTGAGTTTATGCACTTACAGAACAATATTAGAGATTACCAAGAAATGCAATCAATCTTTAAAAACGACCTTGCCCTTTACTTTGAGCCTTGAAGACTCCCCTTTTTCCTCTTGAAACCAAAAGGTACAGCAGTAACAATGCAAAAAATAGCAAAGGATCAATCAATAGTTAATAAAAGATGAATCTACTATATGATGAGAGATCAATAATCACTTACTTTCATATTTATGCAAGGAGAAAGAGAAGAAACTCTTAGAATAATCCTTGAGTGAACAAAAAATTTAGAGAGAAAAAGAAGAAGATAACATTTTATTTTCTCAAAAAATGTTAGTACCTATCTTTGATTATTTCTCCTTATATATGCTGTGGATGGCTAGGATTAGATCTTAGCCTCTATCCAATGGTCTATAAGTCACCAAAGTAGTAATTCTCACAAAAGGCTATTAAAAAAATGTAAAAATTCACTTTTAACCAATCAACTCATGCTCTTATGATTTTAATAATTTGTAAAAATTCCAATTATGCCATTATTAACATAATTAGACTTTCCAATGATCTTGGGGCAATACAATCTTCCCCTCTTAAGTAATTTCATCCTTGAAATTACCTAAACTAAACAGCTGAGGGTATTATTGCTTTATCACTTTTTTATGCTCCCAAGTTGCCTTTTTTGTATTATGCCCACAATACATTCACTAAAAGAATTTGCTTGTTCCTCAACCCTTTCACTTCTCTTGCCAAAATTTGGATGGGTTTCTCTTCTTATGAGAAATTGGGTTGTAAATCAACCTTTTCCATAGATATCACATGGGATGGATTTAATCGGTATCTCTTTAATATAGACACATGGAAAACATTATGTATCTTTTCTGACTCAGGTGGTAAAGCTAGCTTATAAGCCATTAGTCCTACATGCTCAATGATATCATAAGGGCTAATAAACCTAAGGCTAAGTTTAACCTTCACACTAAAATAAAGAACATTCCTTCATAAAGATACTTTCAAAACACCTTATCACCCACTTCATATTCTATGTCTTTTCTTTTTAAGTCTACATAAGACTTCTATCTATCAGAGGTAATCTTTATATTATCTTTGGTAACCTTGATCTTTTCTTTAACATCTTGAATCAAATATGGTCCCATAACTTTATCCACACTCAGCTCAGTCCAGTACAAAGGTGTGCGACATCTTCTACCTTATAAAGCTTTATTTGATGCCATTTTAGTACTTGTTTGATGGTTGTTGTTATAAACAAACTCCATCAAATGTAGGTATCGATCCCAACTCCCTTCAAAATCTATGACACATCTATGTAACATGTCTTTAAGAACTTATATGATCCTTTTAGGCTGACTTTCTATTTATGGATGAAAAGCCATACTGAAACTCAGTCTTATGCCTAATGTCTTATGTAACTTCTTCAAAAACTTAAAGATGAATGTTGAATCTTTATCAGACATTATAAACTAAGGTATACCATGTAATCTATCTCCTAAATATGTATCTCAGCTAGCTTTTCTAAGGAGTAGGCTATTCTGACATGTAGAAAATGAGCTAATTTTATCAATCAATCAACAATCACTCAAACTGCATCATGCTTCTTTTGGGTCAATGGTAATCCATTATCTAATCCCACTTTCATTCAAGTATTGCTAAAAGCTATAACAATCCTAATGGGATTTAATGCTTCACTATCACTTATTGACATGTTAAACATCTAGTCATATATTTAACTATGTCTCTCTTTATGCCAAATTACCAATAATGTCTCTTTAGGTCTTAGTACATCTTAGTACTTCCTGCATGACATATGAACTCTTATATGCCTTATCTAGGATCAATCTCTTAATCTCAGTATCATCAGGCACACATATTTTGCCATGATAAACACTTGACCATCTTTTAACTCATGTACACTCGACTTCTTCTCTTGGATTTGCCTTATGATCACTTTTAACTTATCATCACTTTCTTGAGCACTTCTCACTTATTGAATCAAATTAGGTTTCACCTTTATCTTAATTATGACGGCTTTATCATGTGACAACTTTATATGGATGTTCATTGTCCTTAATGTTGCACTTGAAAGAACATACAACATAGCTTACATGCAAATGAGACATATAATTCATGAAAATGAGATTTCTTATAAAAATCATACCTGCTATTGACTTTTCACTCAAGCTATTAGCTTTACCTAGATGGTAATCAATAACACAATCATAATCCTTGAGTAGTTCCATCAATCACCTTTGTCTCAAATTGAGCTCTTTCTGAGTGAGAAAATATTTAAAACTTTTATGGTTGGTGTAAATAAAGCATCTCTCTCTATACAAAAAATGCCTCTAAATCTTTAAAGCAAAGATAATAGTAGCCAATTCCAAATCATGAGTGGGTAAGTTCTTTTTATGAGGCTTAAGTTGCCTTGATGCATAAGCTATTACCTTACCCTCTTACATAAGCACATATCCCAAATCACTAAGAGATGTATCACTATACATCATATAGTCCTTTCATGACATTATCTGTGTAAGTATTAGAGCTTCTAACAATAATTTTTTTAGCTTCTCAAAGCTCTCTTGGTACCTTACAATCTACTAGAACTTGGCATTCTTTTGTAATAGTTTGGTTAGTGGAGAGGCTATAATGAAAACCCCTTTACAAATTGTTTATAATATCCTGCCAAACCTAAGAAGCTTACGATCTCTATAGCAGTCTTAGGTGGTTTCCACTCAACTATAGCTTTAATCTTCTTGGGATCTACTCTTACCCGATTAGCAGAAATAATATGGCCTAAAAATACCACTTCTTCAGGCTAAAAGTTACACTTGCTAAATTTGGCATACAATTACTTCTCTTATAGCTTTTGCAATACTAACTTCAAAAGTTTATGATTCTCTCCCTTGTTCTTAGAATATATGAATATGTCATTTATGAACACTACTACAAATTAGTCCAAGTATGAATGAAAAACTTGGTTTATAAGGTCTACAAATGCCCATACCTTATTTTAAAAGCCATCTTAACACATCTACATCTTTCACTTTTAGTTGGTAATAGCCTGACCTCAAGTATATTGTTGAAAATACACCTACTCCCTTAAGTTTATCAAATAAGTCATCAATCCTAGAGAGATGGTACTTATTCTTCATTGTTAGCCTATTCTGCTGTCGGTTGTATATATACAGCCTCATTGATCCATTCTTCTTTTTTACAAAGAGCACTGGTGTGCTCTATGGAGAAACACTAGAGCGTTTGTAACTATTGTCAAGTAACTCTTGTAACTATTTTTAGCTCTTTCAAATTTATTAGCACCATTCTATAATGTGTAATAGACATTGGAGTTATACTTAGCACCAATTCAATACCAAATTGAAAGGGAAACTCAATATATCATTTAGAAAGACATCTTAAAAAACTCTCACTATGGGTATAACTTGAAGTTTAGGTATCACTTTTTTTGGTATCCCTTGTATAAGCTAGATATGCTAGACACCTTTTTCTAACCAACTTTCTTACTACTATTACATATATCACATTAGAGAGAAAATCAAACCTTTCTCCCATAACTGTTACCTTATTACCATTAGCTATCTTAAGATTTATCCTTTTAAGTGTACAATCCACTATCATTTGGTGCCTGGACAACTAATCCATACCTAAAATCACATCAAAATCATTAAAAGGTAGCTTTATCAAGTTTATTAAGAACTCACACCCTTGATGACTCAATGGACAATTTGCAACAACACTATACCCTAAAGGATTAGAAACTAAGATCTCATAATTAGTTGGTTTAGTCTTTAGGTTCCATTTTTGTGATAATGTAGTAAAAATATATGAATGAATAGACCCTAGGTCTATAAATGCATGCACAAGAGAATTAAAGAAAAAGAATGTACCAACTATGGCATTGGGGGCATCCTTCTTCTCTTTGGCTCATATAACATATATGCATGCTAGAGCTCATGCCTCTTATTTCTGCACCATCTCTGATATAGTACTCTAACTTCTCTATTTGTCTTACCTACCAGATCTCCTATGACTGTTATAGTAGTTCTAACCTCTTTTAACTACCCACTCTCATCTTGCATCTCGAGATAACCATTGATCTTGGGGTTAGTAGACCCACGTCTCAAATAAGCACTTGATATCTTCCAATAGGTACCACCATGTAATTTTCCATAATGCTTACATAGTTGAGCTATAGCACCTTTAGCAATTAACCTTAAAGTATTGGCCACTGATGTAACTCCATGGTCTCTCTTATTGCCAATTTTGTTCCTTAAGGTGGAATCTTAAACATGTGAGCCTCTTTGTTTCTTACTTGATATAAAGGAAACACTATCTTGCCTTTGCCCTCTTTTGCTCTATCCCTCATTTCTTTTATTTTGAGCTTTCTCATTCATATCCTTTAACCCTATGGCAATTAACATGAGTAGAGAAAAATCCTTAATTCGGCTAGAAGCCATACCAATTCTGATACTATAATTTAGACCATGCTTAAATTGATTGCATCTGGCAGCTTTAGTAGGGAACATATCCTTTGCATACTTTATCAACCTTAGGAATTCCTTCTCATATTTAAAAACTAACAACTAGTGTTGCCTGAGGTTCATAAACTCTTTGCATTTAGCCTATCTGAACATTTCACTGATATATTGCTTTTGGAATTCAACTTAAAAGAAATGCGATGCAATGGCCTCTACAGTTTTCCCCTGATAAATGTCTTCCACCAGTTGTAAGCCTCTTTCTAAAGGAGTGACCTTGCACAGATTAGACTTTCCTTATTGGTACACCCTATCTGTTATAATATTCTAGTGGTTTTCTACAACCAGTATTCTACCATAATAGAATCTTCCTTTTTGAGCCCCTTGAACTCTTTAACTTTGGTTTTCTATAGCCTTTCAACTATGTTTCGCCTTTTAGGCTCTAAATGTGTGCTAAAGACTATGGCATGTTCAAAGTAGCCTATCTCAATAGTTGAATAAGCTTGGGTAACATGGCTTGTTGTCCTTGAGATTAAGGATTAGATGGAATAGAGTTAGAAGCAGGAAGTTGTCCAGAATTACCCATACTCACTAATGTGTAACACTTAGCCTCTTCGTTAACTACTTGATATGAGCTATGAGACATGGTTTCCTATATTAA
>CANXYI010396572.1:0-10800 GCA_948208565.1 Hura crepitans | reverse complement strand
GCATGATAAGAGTGTATCAATGGCATGATGACTAATTATGGTCCTAAGACCAATATGATTAATTTGTATTGCATGAATTTTTCTTTGGTGAAATTAGGCTTGCATATCCTAGCCTTTTCTCTTATTTCTCTTTATACTTCTCTTCTTATCTAACTCACCTCAAATGTAATTTGACATATTCTCAATTATATTTGATGTAATTAGATTACTTAGGGTTAGAATAGAAAGAAGCTACACAAGGAGCAAAATAGAGAAGAAGGCCCGCTAAGAAGGTCCAAGAAGAAAGAGATAAAATTCTTCTTTATTTCTTTTTAGGTTTGTAATTCATGTATACCACATAGGGTCTATCCTAATTGGTTTCCTTTGCTTGGAAAATCAATGTAGTAAAAGCCTATAATAAGATTATATACATATTTAATATGATTAATTATGAATGCATGATTTAATTGGAATAAACATGCATGCGCATGCCAAAGCATGTACCAACCATATATGATGAGACTTAATTAGAAGAAATCTCTCAAGAATATAAGATTTCTAAGCCTTTTATTAATATGAATTAAACTAGAGTTCTCTTTAGTATTAGGTTGTTAAGCATACTCAAGTCCATGCTACATTGGATATGTTTAAATCTTATTAATGGATCTATCTTGGTATGGTTATTAGTTTGTTGAGCATACTCAAGGCTAATAATCTTGAGACATAATAGTTGTATATAATGCAATTGGCATAAGATGCCTGCCACTTAGTTAACATTTGGGCTTGTTGAGCATACTCAAGGCTTTGACCTTAACTAAAATGGATACTAACCCTCTAAGAAATCTTTCAACGGGCTTTCCTAGATTAATCAGTTAGGGCTATTGATTCATAATAAAATAGTAGGAGTAATATGAAATTTTTAAAGACCTTAAAATTGTTGTATACATATACATGATTAGACTCTAACATGCTTTCATTTTTCACATGCAACATCACCACCATAATTTCTTCTAACTTAAATTTATGATCCATTCTTAAGGCCAATAAGTTTACTGGTTTTAATTACATAGATTGGCTTAGAAACCTTAAAATTGTTTTGAGAAGTGAAAACCTGGCCTATGTAATTAAGAAGCTAACACCCACTATCCATGCTAATGATGCTTCTACCGATGAGCAGAAGGTATATCTGAAGCACATGAAGGACATAGATATTGCTTTATGCATTATGCTAGCATCCATGTCTCCTGAGCTACAAAAATGGCATGAGCATATGGATGCTCCTATAATTCTGCTTTACCTCAAAGAGTTACTTGAGGAGTAGAGTAGGATTAAGAGATATGAGATCTTAAAAGCCCTATTCCACTGTATAATGGTAGAGGGAACTTTAGCCACCTAGCATGGGTTGAAGATGAATAGGTATATAGAGCATTTCGTAGCTCTAGGTTTTGTGATGGATGTAGACTTAAGTATAAACTTAATCCTACATAGTTTGCCTAATAGTTATGTAAGTTTTATGCTTTAATTATTAGATGAACAAGATCACATCTATAATTCCTAAGCTAATTAATATGCTCAAGACTACTGAAGATGCTATTAAGAAATAATCTTCTAAGGTGATTATGGTTGTCAGTTCATTTCCTTCTAAGGGCGAGAAAAAGAAGAAGAACAAGAAAAAGACAACTAGTAATCAAAGTGGGAGTGGCAAGAAAAAGGGAAAACAAGTTGTTGTTGCCCCTTTGGCTACTAAAAAGAGAACTACCATAGAAGGCACGTGCTTCCATTATAGAAAATCTAGGCATTGGAGGAACAATTACAAGGCTTACTTGGAGTCTCATAAGAAAAAGAAGTAAGGAGTTGCTCAACTTTAGGTATTTATGTGATTGAAATTAATACTAGTATTGCTATTGATAACCAAACATAGGTATTGGATATTAGATGTGGTCTTCACTTAGTTTTTTTATGTAGAGACTAAGGAGCAGTAAGAAGGTAGAAAAGGGAGATGTGGACCTGCATGTAACAAATGGAGCAAGAGTTGCTGCATTAGCTATAGGATCATATCATTTTGTTTTACCTTCTAAACTTGTATTGATTAGACAATTGTTATTATGTTCTTTATGTATCTAAAAACATTATTTCAATTTCTTGTCTTGTTGAACAAGATTTCTGATATTTCCATTAATAAGAACAAGGGTTGTTCTATTTACTAGGATAATATGTTTTATTGTTCAAGTATATGTAATGCAATTTATGTTTTGGATAAAGATAAAGAAGTGCATAACATTAGTACTAATAGATCCAAGATAGATAACTTAATGCCATCTTATCTATGACATTGTCACCTTGGCCATATAAATGAGAAACACATGACTAAGTTAAACAAGGAGGGCATCTTAGGATCATTTAATTATGAATCATATAATACATGTGAGTCTTGTTTATTAGGTAAGATGACGAAATCACCTTTTTCTAGAAAGGGTGAGTGAGCAAGTGAGTTATTGGAACTCATACATATAGATGTATGTGGTCCAATGACAAAATATGCACGTGGGGGTTTTTTTATACTTCATTACCTTTATTGATGATCACTCATGATATGGGTATTTGTACTTGATGAAGTACAAGTTTAAAGCCTTTGAAAAGTTCAAAGAATTTAGAAATAAGGTTGAGAAACAACTTGAGAAGAGTATTAAAATTCTTTGATCTGATCAAGAGGGTGAATACTTAAGTTAAAAATTCTAGGGTTTTCTAAGAGATAATGGTTTATTATCTCAATGGACTCCTCTATATACACCTTAGCATAATGGTGTTTCTAAAAGGAGAAATTAAACTCTATTAGATATAGTTCGATCTATGATGAGTCTTGTAGACTTACCTAAGTCCTTTTAGGGGTATACACTAGAAGCTCCTATTTATATTTTGAATAGAGTTCCATCAAAGTCAATATTGTTACACCATATGAGATATGGTATAACAAGAAACCTATTCTTTCATATATCAATGTATGTGTATGCCCTACATATATGAAAAGAATAATGTCGGATAAGCTTGAGGCTAAGTCTAATAATTGCTTATTTGTGGGGGTATCCAAAGGAAACTTTGGGATACTACTTCTACCATCCTTTAGAACAAAAAGTGTTTGTTTTAACGTATGCAATTTTTTTCTAGAGAAAGAGTTTCTCATGAAAGGCAGTGGGAGTAAAATTGAACTTGATAAAGTTCAGGATCCATAAACTAAAGTAAATCAATCGATTGATCCTAGTTCTATTACTTATAGTGATGAGGTAATAGAATAACCTATGGAAACACAAGTTCTTAGATAATCTACTAGGGTTACGACTGTTCTAGAGATATATGGATTTCTCATAGATCAGGATAAGAAAGCGACTATAGTAGAAGACCATGAGCCTACTAGTTATGAGGAGGTTTTGAAGAGTTTAAAATTAGACTCATGGCTTAAAAAGTTCAAAATCAGACTTATAGCTTAAGGCCATGAAATCCAAAATGGATACCATGTATGATAACAAGGTATGGACTTTAGTTGATCCACCTAAAAGGATAAAACCCATTGGATTCAAATGGGTCTTTAATTTAAGAAGACTGACATGAAAGGTAATGTGATTACCTATAAAGCTTGATTGGTAGCAAAAGGCTATCACCAAAGATAAGGAATTAACTTTGATGAAACCTTTTCTCCAGTTGTAATGCTTAAATCCATTCAGATTGTGCTTGCCATTACTACTCATTATGATTATAAGATTTGGCAAATACATGTAAAGATAGCTTTCCTTATTGGAAAATTGTTAGAGGAAGTGTATATGACACAACCTAAAGGTTTTACATCAAAAGATGCCAATTAGGCCTGCAAACTTCAAAGATCCATATATGGATTGAGGCAATCATCTAGGAGTTGGAACATCCATTTTGATGAGACAATTAAAGAGTTAGGTTTCTCACAAAATATGTATGAACCATGTGTCTACAAGAAGATTAATGGGAGTGCAATCATTTTCCTTGTGCTGTATATAGATGACATAGTACTAATAGAAAATGATGTCTCTATCCTTCAGTCTGTCAGGATTTAGTTGAGTAATCAATTCTTTATGAAAGACTTTGGAGAAGCAACCTATATCTTAGGGATCAGGATGTATAGAGATAGATCCAGAAGGTTGCTTGGTCTTTTACAGTCTACATCCAAGAAAAGGTTATATTCCTATGTCACATAGGGAACACATTTCTAAATCTATGTCTCCTAAGATATAAGAGGAGAGAAAGCATATGAGTAGGATCCTATATACTTCATCTATAAGATCTATCATGTATGTAATATTATGTACGAGACCCGATGTAGCATTTACTCTGAGTGTTATGAGTAGATTCCAATCTATTTAGAGAGAGGAACATTGGGTGGCTATAAAGAATATGCTTAAGTACTTGAGAATAACTAATGATATATTCTTGATTTATGTAGAAAAAGATCTATAGGTTAACCGATATATTGATGCTAGCTTCTAATTTGATAAGGATGACTATAAATCTCAATTCGGATATGTATACATTATATATGGAGAAGTAGTTGTTTAGAAGAGTTCTAAATTGGATATGACTATGGAATCTACAATCGAAGCTTAATACATAGTAGCTATTGATACAGTTAAGGAAGCCATTTAGATTAAGAACTTTATTATAGAACTTGGAGTGGTTCCATGAATTATTGATCCAATACCATTGTATTATGATAATAATACGGCTATTGCGTAAGCTCATGAACCATAGTCTCATCATAATCTGAACATGTTCTTCAGTGCTACTATCTTATCAAAGAGATCATTAGTAGAGAGGATGTGAATATTGAAAAGGTTCTCACAAATCAAAATACAGTTGATCCTCTCACAAGGAAAGTTTGATCAATATGTAAATGCAATGGGCATTAAGTACATAAGTGATTGGCTCTAGTGCAAGTGGGAGATTGTTAGAAGTATGCCCTAGAACTCATGTAATTAGGTAGTATTCATGTATTTAAACCTTGTGAATTCATACTATAAGGCATTTTCTTCAAATCATGGTACTTTTATATATTACTTATAATTGTTTGCATTGTCTTAAATAATCTTATAAAGTCCTTGGTATATAATCATAGTGTAAAGGAAATCATGAAGTGTTCATGATGTGAGATTCTTATTGGATACAAATGTGATATACCTAAATATCTTTGATCATAGTATTAATAAGATGGGATATCATTAATACAAAAAGATCAGCACATGTTATACTTCTTGATTAGATTAAGTAGTAGTTCTCACAAGTTATAAGTATAGAGATACTTAAAGTTAACATGTAGATGCTTACTTGGGAAGTAAGTACGTTAGAGAATTACCATGAGATCTTCACATGGATACTTAATTTATGTCAATAAAAGTATCTTATCATATTAGTGGTGCAAGTATCCTTAGACTTGAGATCACTTTCTTAAATATAGAGTGACATACTTTGACTCCAAAATGTTTACTTCGAATAAGAAGTATAAAGAGTGAGGTGCTTTAGGTATGGCATAACATATTTAAAGATAAGGTAGTAATCAACAAAGTATTCACCACCCCAGATTACAATAGGGAGTTTATCTCACAGTTATGATGTGTTAACATATATTTGAGAATCTTTTACTAGAGCAAAGTGCCATATGTGAATAGGACTCACTTAGGCATTTCAGGAATAAAGGTGAAATTATTAGAACAATATGTTCAAAGCTTAATTAGACATACTTTGCTAAGCTATGAGTTGACACAAGTCCATAGTAAAAACTGCATGAGGTAAAAAATGGTGAATAGAGTTTATTGCACAGTAACTATATATGTAAAGGTTAAGTCAAACCACATGACTTTCTAGCACTTGGGTAGTCATGATGCATAGCTAGATGCCTCTCTTGACTTGTATACAAGTGATATATCAATTAGTGAATTGATAGTGATTCAATAAGATTGAATTTATAGAGTCCTAGTTGGACTAAGACTTTAATTCATTGTGAATTGCCAAGCTATTTTGAAAACCTATAGGGTTACACACATAAAAGAAGTTTGAGGAAGATTTAATGAGATTGAATGTTCTAATGATATGAGATATCATTAGAAGATGAATTAAGAAGAAATGAGAAAATGGGCTTAGTGCCCACTTACAAATGAAGAGTCCAAAAAATCAAGGTTTTTGGAAAATTAGGGTTTTTAGACTTAGGCCTTGTTGAGTCCAAACATTTAATTATTCTTACATCTGATTTTTTATGGGATTTCAAAAGGTTTAAAAGGCCTTAAACAAAAGTAATTATTAATCCAAAATAGGGCCTAGGAGTGCAACATAGGATTAATGAAAGTGGGGCTAAAGCAGATTGTATATAAGCTCATTAAAAGGCTTATGCGCATAGGATAAAAAGGGGTCCAATTAATGAGTCCATTCTAGTCTAACATAGGGCAGATTTTAAGTGTTAAAATCTAACCTAAATAGTGTTTATTTTTTATATAAATAAGCATTATTATAGTTGCCACCATAAGGATTCATTTTGCTATAGAATTTTTGCATAGAACAATAAACACACTTGTTTTCTTCTTCTTCCTTCATCCACTTGCAATTCCTACTAGCATATAGAATTACAAGTTATTCTCTTATGAAAAACTTCTTATATAGATTACCTTAGAGGTGCTCCTTGAAGAGAATTACTATAGTTTGCAATAACTCATTGAGAAGAGCTCACAAAAGAAATCTATTGTCATCCTTTATGGTAAATCATGAAGCACTGCTAGATTTAATGTTTAGGATGAATTTTAAATTTTTTGGTTTATTATCATTACTGGTTTCTCTCAAAATTTTAATTTTTCTACTGCGTATGATTAAGAAAATTCAACAAGCCATAGAGGCCATATCAAACCATAGAGGTCATAACGGACAACGAAGGTTATATATAGACTCGAAGGTCATGAATAAGCCAAAGACCATAAAGTGAACCTGAAGGTCATAATATGGACCTAAAGTTCATAATATAGATTCGAAGGTCATAACCTAGGCTCAGAAGTTATAGTTGGATACCAAGGTACCTTAGCAACTGCTAAACGCCTTAGTTGAATGGTTAACATATCTAGACTATGTTATCATACTCTTATTGGCTATCATCATTCATAATTTAGTTTCATAAGTATCATTATGGCTCACATACATTTTACATGTCATTTGGCCAATAAATAACTAAATGGGGTAACTATAATCTTTGAGTCATCTTATTTATATTTATCTTATCTTTATGTACCATTATCATCATTGGCATGCTTTATCACAAAAATACATCATTAGGGTCTTGCATTGCATATATCAAAATCATACTTCTTGTCTCATAAAAGTGTTTAACATACCTATCATTTGTTGTGCACCGTATGCATATCTCACTCTTAAGAGATAATAATCAAGCTTTGCATTATATTTACCATATTTATACCATGCTTTCTTTTATCACAATAAAATTAGTCATATTTGTCTCATATTATTAAGCCATTCAGCCATGCAACTTATATTATCATGCTCTGTTCATATGACATTCACCTTAGTCATACATGTTATTCTAATATTTAAGCATAGACATACTTAACATATCATACTCATACTTTAATAGCTATATATCGTCATATATAGGTTTTATGTCCTTTCATATTTACTTTATGATTTATTATAGTCATTTCATATTTCTTACTCAAGAATGCATTGAGCATTGAATTTTATACCATTCACCATTTGGCTATAGCATATACATAGCCATGCTTGTCATACATACTTGAGTTCCATACTTATCCATTAATCTACTTACATCCATATAGCATTTCTTAATTATCATTATATAGCCACTTCCTTTCATCTGCATCATAAATATTCACTATAAATGTAAGTTATGAAAATCTATAACCTATAACACTTCTCTTGTTATAATACTATAAACATTTTGGCCATTATGCATTATCAACCACTTATGTGGAATAAACTACTTTAGCAAGTTTTATTAAACACCAAATTACATAATATAGGTACCACTTGCCTAGTATCATATTTTGTACTTCTCATTGCATTTGCCATAATTCTATGCTTATGATTGTAAACAACATTCTCATTTGCTTCTCATTAAGCCATTCAACCACACCATACTTAAAAATGCCAACATTAACTCATGTCTTCATTAACCATATCATTTTATGTCTCTTTAGTTTTTAAAAACTATACACATGCATATTCATCATTATAACATCATTTTCCATCATAATCTTTCGTATGCATGCCATGCATATATATAAACAAAAATGTTACTAAAACATATTTACACTATTAATGTTTCAGCCACATCCACTCTTTCTAATGTCACTAACACACATTATTTTCTTTCATGCCTTATATATGCTGTAAATCAATTTTAACTATTTTATATTCTACATGTCATTTGACCAACACCGACATTACGCATTCACATTATTCCAACTCCTAATTAAACCATTTTAGCTCATAATTATCACAATCACATACATATTTCAAGCCAATCTCATTTTATCATAATCATGTAAATTTTAGCTATACTAGTGTCTCATACAATACAATCCATCTTTTTAACAAAAGATCTCTAATGGACAAAAACTAACACATCATTCATCAATTATCACCAACACATGCCTTACCTATTTGTACATGCACATTTAATACACTACATACCAAATATACACACTTAAATGGTCACAAGCATATTTTAAGCCACAAAATTAGTGGATATACATACCAAATGGTACAAAAGGCACCACTTAAGCCTTTTTGAGCTCTATTATTACTTTCCCTCTTGTCTCTCTCTTCTTTCTCTTTAAGCATAAATCTTATGCACAAATAAAAATTGATAATACATACCATAGCCTTCCAAAAATCAAATTGACTTAATAAAACCCTTATTAGGACCTTTACACCTTAGAAAAATATGAGAACTCAAAAAGGAAGACTTACCCTCAAGTGTGTCACTGTTCGCATAAACACAATTCCTTCAATAAACTTCATAATTGCTCCACAATTATGACAATTCTCCTCACAACTAGGCTTTATAATGCTTTGTGATCATGTTTGGGTAGAGAATTGGTGGTGTTTTATGAGAAAAATAAGCTTGAAAGAAGAAAAAAATGGAAGGGAAAATGGCATCAAGTTGGTTGGGATAAGAAAAAGGCAAAACATCTTACATTTGACCTTGGTTTGACCTTTTTTTTTATAGCCCATAAAATTAGTGGCCAAGATTTAATCTCTTCAAAAATCCAATAGTTTACAATTTTTAACCTATAAGTCCTTCCTTAAAAATTCTTTCTTTCATTATCAAAACTTAATTAATATATATCAATGTCCTAATAAAATCATATGTAATAAGAGCCAAAAGTCTTAAACAAATTATACTCAAAAATTGACAAAAATCAAACAAAATTGATACTTTAAACTTTGCTTGATTTTTATAAAATACTTCTCCATGTTCGAAAATTCATATTCCAATCTCATTATACTTCTTAGAATATTTAAGCCTTAGGATGTGACATTCCTTGGTCCATTGGAGCAAAAACATAATATTTTACGATTCAATGTTACTAGTTATAGTATGCTATCATAAAAACTTTACTTCTATTTTCAACCATCTTAATGACTTTGTTTTCATTCCAAAATTTACCCAAAATTATGTCTTAATTAATACTCTTATCCTATTCAATTAGTGTAGCTGGGATCTTAGGAAACACTAGTCACCTCAAAAAGCACTATTCATAAGTGCACTTATTTTCAGTTGTTAACCATTCAAATGTTCTTATTTCTATGCCAAAATGTACTCACACCCTATTTTTGACATATATTCTAGATTAGTAAGAATAAAAACTCTATTCACATCCCGTGAGCTACTATTCATGATCTCGAGATTTAGTATTCATGATGTCGAGATTTTTGGGAGTTAAAATAATAGCCATGTATTTGTTTGCTATCTCATGGCATCATGTGAATTATTCAATTCCAAATGACCTCAATTGTTTATTGATATCCAATCACATGTCACATGTTTATTAATTGCATAGCTACACTTAAGTATAGTATATCTTGCATTTCATGTCAAGATATTAAATTATGTATCATGCATGTGACATGAATTAATCATTACTTTTTCATCATGGCATCAATTCAAACTCAATTATATAACCTTTTGGTAGAGTTACCTCGCATTTCATGCTTTAAGTACTTCCTTAAGGAGTATTATGTAAAAGTTAGATTAGTAGCAACATGCCACAATAATCATTCATTTCATTCTCACATGGTATTATAATTAATGATTCATGCATAAATGCTTATGTTTATATATATGCATGCACACACACTAAATTTCCTTATGTACGATCACTTAATTCTCGTAAATTCCATGTTTAAATATATAAATTCCATCACCTAAATAAGGGAGGGATCTTGCTTTTAAAAACATGTATTACATGCGATAGTTGTTAAAAATACAAAAAATCAAAATCTTTTTTGTCGGTTCACTATTTGGACCTTATGCTAAAAATTTAGACAGCATAATGGCTCTTTGTGCATAAATCCCAAATAAGAACCTGTCAAATAAAGCACTTCTATAATAAATTAGCTCAAACCAACATTTTCTAGGTCTGTCTAACCCTTTAACACAAACTCATCATAACAATAATCATAAGGTTATAAAATGTCTATATACATCACACATATTCTTCAATACTAGTTCAATCTATTTGCACACACGTGTTGAAGACAAATGTACCATGTAGGTTAGGC
>CANXYI010396439.1:0-14559 GCA_948208565.1 Hura crepitans | reverse complement strand
AGCATTACAATTCTTCCCCTCTTAAATAATTTCATCCTCAAAATTACCTGATGAAAACAAGTGTGGGTACTGAGCTTTCATCTACTCCTCACTTTCCCACATGGCCTTTTTTCAGTGTTGTGATGCCTCCATAGCACCCTTACTAAAGGAATAAACTTGTTCCTTAACTACTTCAATTCTCTAGCCAGAATCTTCACAGGCTTTTCTTCATATGTCAAGTCTAGTTACACTTGAATCTCTTCTATTAATATGTGTTAGATCTATATCACCTCATAATCGACACATGAAACATGTCGTGTATCTGCTACAACTCAGGTGGTAAAGCTAACCTATAACCCAATGGCCCCACACGTTCTATAATCTCATAAAGACCAATGAATCTAGGACTAAGCATTCCTTTCTTACTAAACCTGAGTATCTTCTTCCCTGGCAATAACTTCAAAAATACTCTTACCCACTTCATACTCAATATCCCTTCCTTTCATATCAATATAAGACTTCTGACAATCTGTAGTAGCTTTTAATCTCTCTTTAATAATCTTAACTTTATCCTCTATATCCTTGACCAAATTAGATCCCATTATCTTGCCTTTTCTAACTTTAATTCAACATAGGGGAGTTTTGCACCTTCTACCATATAATGCCTCATAAGGTTTCATACCTAAACTAGCTTGAATGGCTACTGTTGTAAGCAAACTCAGCTAATGATAGACATTAATCCCAACTACCTTTAAACTTGATGGCACAACTATGTAACATATCTTTTAGAACTTGTATCACTGTGTTTAATTGTCCATCTATCTGTGGATGAAAGGTTGTGTTGTATGTTAGTTTAGTCCCAAGAGCTTTATGTAATTTCTTCCAGAATCTAGAGGTAAATCAGGGATCTTTGTCAGAAATAATGGCTACTGGCACACCATGCTGTCTCACAATCTCATGAATATATAGTTATGCTAGCTTCTTTAAAGAATAGTTCATCCTCATAAGAATAAAATGTGCTTTCTTAGTTAACCTATCCATAATTGCCCATACAACATTACACTTGCTCTTTGTTAGTGGCAAACCAATCACAAAATCTATAGTGACCTTCTCCCATTTCCATTTTGGTTTTGCTATTAGATGTAACAATCTTAAAGGAACTTGATGTTCAACCTTTACTTGTTGTCATGTCAAGCATTTAGCTATATCTCACTTCATTCTTAACTACCAATAAAGAGGCTTTAAGCCCATATACATCTTTGTACTACATGGATGCAAAGAGTAAGGATCTTCATGTGCTTCTCTTAAAATCTATGCTCTCAGGTCATCTATATTAGGTACACACAATCTACTATGGTAGTATAAATATCCATCCTCTCCTAATTCAAACTTTGTGGTCTTTCCTTCTTTGACTTTGATCATGGTTTATACTAGTTATTCATCTCTTATTTGCGCTTCTTTAATATGTTGCTTGAAGTAAGGCTTAATCTGCAGTTTAGCCAATATAGCATCTTCCTCTGTATACTTTATTCTGACATTCATTATTCTCAATGTTGCCATGAACTTTTAGCTCAAGGAATCTGCAACTACATTTGCCTTTCCCAGATGATAATCTATCAGACAATCATAGTCTTTTATTAGCTCTAGCCACCTTTTTTAACTCAAGTTTAACTCTTTTTATGTAAGGAGGTATTTTAAACTCTTATGGTCAGTATAAATATAGCATTTCTCACTATATAGATTATGTCTCCATATCTTTAAGGCAAAAACAATGGCTGTTAACTCCAACTCATACATGATGTAGTTCTTCTCATGTGGCTTTAGCTATCTAGAAATATAAGCCACTACTTTACCTTTCTACATCAAAATGCATTGGAGCCCATTATACGAGGGATCACTATAGATAAGAAGTTTCTTGCCCTGTTCAGGTTGGATAAGTATAAGAGCCTTAATCAATATTGCCTTTAACCTCTCAAAACTCTTCTAGCACTTCTCATCCCATTCAAACCTTACATCCTTTCTCAATAGTTTGGTTAATGGTGCTACAATCATAAAGAATCCCTTCAAAAATCTTCTATAATAACTAGCCAATCCTAGAAAGCTTCATATTTTTATCATAGTCTTAGGTGGCTTCCACTCTAACATAGCTTTAACCTTACTGGGATCCACCTTAATACCTTTTATTGATTTAATATGAACTAGAAAGGCCATTTTATTTAACCAAAATTCACATTTGCTTAGCTTCCATATAATTTTCTCTCCCTCAAAATCTGTAAAACAATCTTGAGATATTGTTTATCTTCTTCTCAAGTCTTAAAATACACTAGGATATCATCAATAAACACTACAACAAATTGATCTAGATATGGTTGAAAGACCCTATTCATCAAGTCTATAAAAGTTGTTAGGGAATTAGTGAGTCCAAATGGCATCACTAAGAAATCATAATACCCATATCTGGTTCTGAAAGAAGTCTTGGGTATGTCAAACTCCTTAATCCTTAATTGATGGTATCCCGATCTCAAATCTATCTTGGAAAAGACACCTGCACCTTTAAGCTAATAAAAAAGATCATCAATCCTCAGTAAAGGGTATTTATTCTTCACAGTCACCCTATTTAGTTTTCTGTAATCAATACACAACCAAATCGACCCATCTTTCTTTTTTATAAATAACACGGGTGCTCCCTAGGGTGAAATACTGGGTCTGATGAAACCCTTGTTTAACAATTCTTGCAACTGCAACTTCAATTCCTTTGATTTAGCAGGTGCTATTTTGTAAGTTAAAATGGATACAAGTGTTATACCAGGATGCACTTTAATCTCAAAATCAAATTCTCATTGTGGGGGTAATCCTGGTAACCTATTAGGAAATACATTTGGGAATTTAGCTACAACTGGGATCTGATTAATGCTAGGTATGAAGTTACTATTGTCCACTACATGAGCTAGGTAGGCTTTATGACCCTTATAGATTAGTCTTCTTATTGCAACAACTGAGATGAGGTTATCCAAAGAATTTCTGTCACTTACAACTATTACCTCATAACCTATTACTGTCTTAAGGGTAAGCCTCTTGTTTTATAGTTTACCATAGCCTGATGTTCTGTTAACCAATCTATACCTACGATGACATCAAATTCATTAAATGGAAGTTCTTTTAAGTCTACATGGAATATCTGATTTTGAATCATTAGAGGACAGTGTCTATATACCCTATTCACCATCACACTCTATCCAATTGGGTTACTAACTTGGATGTCTACATCTACTAGTTCTAGTTCTAATCTCCTATTTTGTGCTTGTGTAGTGCATATATAAGAATTTTTTGAGCTTGGATCTATCAATGCTAAAATTAGAGCATTAAATAAGAGAAATGTACCAGCAATCATGTCTAGAGCTTCTGTATCCTTATGAGCTCTCATAACATACTATCTGGCTAGAGCTCATGCCTCACACTTGGCTTTCTAGCTACTACTGGGCTAGTTAGATCTAAACTATCTCTGCCCTTTATTTTGGGGTGCTACTGAAGCTTCTATCTGTTTAGGATTAGCTTGCCCTTATGGACAATCCCTCTAATAGTGGTCTTTAGCCCCACATATAAAACATTCTCTTGACCTAACTGATCTACACCATCACTAATGTCTCCTATTACATATCTCATAGGTAGGAGGTGAACTCCTGGCTACTGTAGCTAGAGCACTAAAGGTTTACTGAGGAGGTCAAGGTCTGGATACAAATGCTTATCCTAACCTCTTAGACTATGGCTACCTTTATGTCTAATGTACTGATTGGGACTAAGTCTGGGCCTCCCTCTATTTCTTATTAGCTTCGAGTCTTGAGCCAATCTAACCAGCTGTAAACTGCCTTTTTCTCTAAAAACTTCTATTTTCTCCTACATCATCTCCTCTATATCATAGGCAACTGACACTAAAACAACAAAATATGTATTTTTCAGAGTTGCTATCTGTATGCGCAACTCCACATTAAGGCCTTGCATGAACCTTTTACATCTCTCCTCTTCACTAGGAATAAACTCCTTTACATATCTACTAAGTCTTGCAAAGTCCTTCTCATATTCAGAAATAGACCTTCTACCTTGCTTTGGATTAAATTCTATTAGAAAGAAGTTCCAAGTGATTTCTACTGTTGTTGCCTTTCTTTTTTTTTTTTTTATGGTGTCACACCAATGAAAGGTTTCTTCTTATAAAATAAAAGTAGCACACTTTAAGTTCTCCTTATTAGTACATTCCAATTGCTCTAATACCATCTAGGTCCTCTCAAGATAGTATTCAGCTCTGGCTACATCATCCTTCTTAGCTCCCAGAAAATCAATTACACCTATCTTCTTCACTCGCTTTATATAGGTCTTCTAACTGGTGCAAAAGGTGGAGGAGGAACTGGAGTTGGTGGAAGAATTGGTACCACTTATGATGTATGTCTTAGTAGGTTTACTATATGCTGTAGTAATGCTAGTAAAGCCTGCTGCTGCTGTGGTGGCTATATAGCATCACTAGGTTTAGGTGTCGCAGCACAGCTGCTGCCTAAGCTGAGGTAGGAACTAACTAGCTACCTCCTTTGCATGCTCAGACGATGTCCTTTCACTTATCTTAATCACTATAAAAGAATAACCTTTATCAACCTCATTGCAATGTAGCTTATCAGAAAATCAATCCTAAACATTGGCACTCATGTAAACTACTTAGGAACACCTGAACCTAAGCTCTGATACCATGAAATGTTACAACCCATGCTCGATTTTTAGAGGAACTAGACAAATGGTGCTACCTTCCACTAGGTCAACCATCCTGGTATTTCTCTAAGGGCTTATTCGTTTAACACTTATAAACATGCATATTTATCATTCAGATATTACTTAAATCTTTATACTAACACTCAAATAACAATGTACAGATTATAATTAACTTCATAATATCCTCACATAAGGCCTCGGCCTCACATAACATTAGAACATAAATATTGATACCATTAAGTGTAAATTAACAATACACATACAAATCCATCAGCTACATGTTGACATAAACATTTAGTCCCATAAAAACTAAACCTAGCTCCATAGGAATTAAATGAGTGCCTTCTAAAACCATAAAGAGAATAGAATTATACTCTCAAAATAAGTCTGCTACACTGCAGCACTTTATTGAGGCTGAATGGCTACACTATCTCCTACTTGCACTTCAGAACATTGTTACGCCGAGTATAATACTCAATGGTGAACTTAATACAATAAAAGCATGTCATGTAGTCACATATGCATCATACAAGTCATACGAGCATCATGCAATATACTGAGATAATGTCATAATAATAATAATAATCTATTTTTCTATCTTATTAATTTAATTATCAATTTCATGCTATAGACTTCATTTTTATAAATTTTCCATTCACCATTTACTGTCACTATTTAGTATATTTATTTTATCTTTCAAGCCCAGTTAGAAAGATGACATTTTAAAACATGAAATTACAAGGGAAATTTAGATTGTGCAGTGGCCTATATTTTAGACCTTGATGGCTACACCTACATAGTGTAATGGCCCACAACTAGACCTCAGCTGCACCTAACCTACACAGTGTAATGGCATACAATTGGACCTCGACTACTGTAATAGCATAGTGGCCTATCTTAAGACCTCAGTGGCTACACTTGCCGAGCACAGTGGTCCCACATCGAAATAGCTGTAGCTACACCCACATAATACAATGGCCAATATCATAACCTTAATGACTGCACCTGCCATCATAATCATCAAAGCAATAGCCTCGAAGGCATAAAGTCTCTAGTAGCTACTAATCCCTTGTTAACTGGTCAATGCATTTAGTGGGTGTCTAACTATTGGGCCAACTATCTATTAATTATTTTTATTCATTTATTATTCATTCATTTCTATATTATTAAGATGTAGTTATATGTCAAATTCATCTGCTCATTTTTATTGGACAGTTATAAGTCATTTTCTTCATTAGACAGTTATGGGTCATTTAAGTAAATGTTACTATTCATTTGGTATTTTTTTACTATTCATTTGGCCATTTTTCATTCTTCTCGTGGCCTCATGCCATTATATATCATGCCATTATGTGTCACATAATGTTACATTTCCATCACCATACTTCATCATTAATTTGCCATAATTCTTTCATGCCAAATAAATCTTATAAATACTCAAATTTATATACCTCATTATGTGCCACATAATAAATTTTATTTTACACTTAGTATACATTTTTCTAAACCAATTTCTCATAATACATTATATACACTAATCTTTATCCTAATGCCATATATAACCATAACCATACATCATGCCATAACCATACATATATTTTCACATGTCATGTCCCATTTATGTTACACATATTATTACCATCATAATACCTCATGATTAACGTCATAATACATCATGTAGATATATCTAACACACATGCACATGCCATAACATACATGTTATGCATATGACCATACATACATTATGTAATTTCACATACTTTTCACATCCAAAACACATCTATATCATCATTATCACATCCAATTTACATTATAGCATGTATATTACATCAAATCAAGCACACATATGCTTAAACCAAAACTTCCATACACTTGTTTATGCATGAACACAAACAAACACATGTTGGCATGCATCATTTGTATTAAATCCATATACCTAGGGTACCTTTACACCCTTTTATACCTTCCTAAGGCCTTATTTTCCTTAGTTCTTCACAATCTCTCCTTGAACATACATTATAGAACTCTAACTTTAAAAATTCATATAAAATCATAGGAAGCTCTAAATGGAAATCTATAAACATGGAAATTCTTAGAATTTCAAGGATTACATTAACCTAAAATAAAAACTAAGAAATGAGCACTCACACTAAAAAATGGCACTATTCACCTAATACATAAATCTTCCACACGTGAGCTTTTTAGGTGATTTTAAGGGTAAAAATGAAATTTAGAGGTCATGGAGATTCATTTCCATTTGATTCTTATGAGATTTAATGGTGTTTTAGTGTGGGTTTGAAGCAAAAATGGAAGAGAGGCATAGTTGAAAATGGCATCACTTCTAGGGTTTTCTAAAGGTTGAAGATGGCTTCGTCACACATGTAAAATGATGTACATGTGTTGGAAGCCCTTATATATTAGTGGTGGGTCTGTTAGATCATGACATGTGGCGATATAATGACCCATAAAAAACATATTTCCACTTAAGCTTCGGGAAATTTTAAAAATTTTTTTAGGCTTCTAAAAATTTCCACTTAAGCTTTAGGAAATTTTAAAAATTATTTTAGGCTTCTAAAAGTAATCACTTTTGTTTTAAAAATCCTTGATTAGGCCTATTTATAGCCTTGCAAAACTTCAAGTCCAAACTCCAATGGCAAGTGGGTATACTATTCACTTGCTATAACAAGAAATTCTAAAAATATATCAAATGACCTTAGATAATTAAAATTCCTTCACTAATAAAATCATTATAATTTTTTTACCTTCAAAGTGTTCTATTTTCAAGTATGTTTGGGCACATCCCAAGTCATTCTTGGCACAACCCCATTTTAGGTTACTATTCACTAGTTTTTTACTTAAAATGAATTATTGGTCTTGCTAAAATTTTAAATTAATCCATTTTCCTTATTTTCTATCTTGTCAAAGTTTTATGACTAGTACACACTTTCACTAGACTTACAAAGTTATCTTGGCTTCCAAGGAACACTATTCAAGCTTCAAAGGTACTATTCATGAAACCTTAATTTGCAATGATTACATACCCATCGATTTGATAGTAGGGATCAATTTATAAGAAACTCCTATATCAAAATGGTAGAGATCAGTCTTGATGGGCCTCCCAACAATAAGGATAGTAGGGATCAGCCTTGTGGGACCTCCTAAATCCCCAATCATCAAATCAACTCAAGTGGATAGTAGGGATAAGCCCTATGGGGCCTTTTAAATCCATAATAATATAGGTAACTAGGGATTAACTCATGTGGACCTCCTAATACCTGGGTGTGTAGGACTCTCTATTAGAACCTCAATAGCTACACCTGCCATCACATGCACACAGGCAATAGCCTAGTAGGACCAAAACCTCTAGTAGATGCTAATTTCCTAATTGATCGATTAAGCCATCTAGTTAGTGTCTAATTGATATGAGCCAACTCTAATTACAAATTTATTTACATAGTTATAGGTTATTCATTACCAATCATAATATTGTCTCTTATTATAACAATTATAGGATTTCTCTAGAGGTAAACTCCTTAACACTTATGGACTATTCTAGAACTCTATCAGATATTGCTTAGATGTCCAGTCTAATCCTTAATCATATTCTTACATGATATGATAGACTTAGAAAACCCATTTACAAACACTTTCTAGGTCACAAAAAAATTGGGCAACATCGGCTACCTGAGTGACATACCAAAATTTTTTCACCTGTTAAAAACACTTCTATAGGTAAACAATCCATAAATCTCTATCTGGACCCTTTTGGTCCCCTATTTAACATTAGCATATATTAGACATATACCAAAGTCACACACATAGGGCCTCAGGCCCACAATTATCAAAAGCACAAGCAATCTAAACAAACACAACACCTTCTTATATACATGCCATCTATGTTTTATATACAGACATAGCAGTTTCTAAGCATGCTAACCTAAACCTATAAGATTTACATATGTGCCTCTAATAAAAAGAAAAATAATTCTTTTTACCCTTTAACACTTGTATGGCTACACTACACAATCACTGAGGCTAGCTTACTTATCCTTGTTACCTATGCACCACAACATGGGTACGTTGAGTATAAAACTTAATGGTGAATTTAAAGCATTTAAAATATGCCAAATGCATTAACACACACATACAAGCATAAAATAATGGTCTAAGTGTAGTGCGTGAGCAACATGCTAGATGATTGATGCCATTAAGATGATATGTCATATTTTCTTTCAATAACAAAATGCCATTAGGGTTTATTTATTAAATTTATCATTAGATATTTTCATCAATCACTTTAAATTTAAATCTTACTCTATTTTAAGTCTATTTCATAAGCCCAATTAGATAGATGACACTTATAAACACTAGACCAAGAGGGAACTAAATAAATGTGCAGTGGCCCACATTTTAAACCTTGATCGCTGCACCGACCTATTTTAGCCATAGGGATCAGTTTATAGGAACCTCTCGAAGGGAAAAAAATACTAAGTAACTATGTATAGGGATCAATTTGTAAACCTCTTAATGGTAATTGATCATATCAAATAATTCATCCATGTCTGTCCAGCAGACTAGTGCAGTGGCCCCTTTAAGGACCTTCATCACTGTACCGACATAGTCTAATATACAATTAAAAGTGCTAGCAATAAAGAGTATCTACCCTACAGACTAGTGTAGTGGCTCAATTATGAACCTCAACCACTGCACTAGCCTAGTTTGATAAATAGACAGTCTAGTGGCTGCTAATCCCTAAGTTGATTGGTCAACCCATCTAGTAGGTGTCTAACTAATAGGCCATCTTACTTCATTTTAGGTTTATTTCATTACTGATCATTTTTTTATAATATTACAAGTTGAAAAATAAATAGTTAAAATTGTTATTAGATAGTCAATTTTTGACCTGGATAGTTATAGGCCATTTTTAGCCCTACTGGGCAATTATGGGTCAATTTTTCTATAACACTTTAACTCATTTCTGAATGTATAATTAAAAGAATATTTAATCTAGTCTAGCCCATTATTTTGGCTCAATTATTTATATGCTAGGCAATTACTTTAATAAAAGTCCCAAAATCTTTTTTAATAGGATAGTTTTATGTTATTTTTCTACTTTGCAATAGCCATTTTAGGTTTATTTTAGGTCATTTTTTAGTGCCAAGTGCACTCACAATCATGCATGTCCATAAGCCTAAAACCAAGCTCAAATAGGCATGTAAAATTGCTATACAAATGGCTTCCATGCCAAGTTACATAAACGTCTCAAGTTAGGCCATTTTTAGGTGCTATTTCATACCTTAAACTAGTCCATGTACAAGTCTATTTTTTATGCCATTTCAAGCCAATTTCAAGTTAATTTTTCAATCTTTTTCCGTCCTTTAAAAGTGTCCCATATGATATCCATTTCATGCAATACTAAGCACACACATTCACTTAGATCATGCCATATAAATAATGCCACAAATGTCATGCCATTACACACACATATGCTATTTAGGCCATACCTCATTTTCATGCCATTTAACCTTGTAAAGCTATTGGCCAATAGCCTCAATTTTCCTTAGACATGCTTTCAATCACATTCAAGGGCATATATACACATTTAAACATCACATAAGCATGTCTACACACACATTATGCCTTTGCCATGCAAACTAAGCCAACACACACTATGATCATGCCTTGACCATATTACACACACACACACATACACAAGCTTTATTCACTAATCTCTTTGCTTAAACCTCACATGCCATAAATGGCAAGCAATGTACCATACTATGTGCAAGTACACATGCCATACACTTAGCCTACCCACTAAATAACCTCTCAGGCTAATGAAGGCACACACCAAAACTCATAATTCTCACCATATACACATATATTTCATACATCTTTCATGTCATATACCTTAGAAATCATGCTAAATCACCTTATTAAGCTATACACACACAAATGGACACAACCTTGCCAAAACCTCTCTGCTAAAAGGAGATCTTGCCTTTCCATACATTCCCTTCCTTAAATCAACATCCTAATCATGCCTTACATATAACATTAACCTAAATATGTAACTAAATCACTAATTCACACATATTAGCCATAAATCACACTATTTCCATATAAGAAATCCTAACCTATCACATACAAATTCCATAATTCATGCTTTAAATGCCTTAAATTCACTTACCTCACTATTAAAGAAGTTGAATGCTTCACTTTAAGCTTGAAAGAAATCACCAATACCTTACTTCTTCCTTAGCCTCCATGCACGCAAATATCACCTTCAAAAATCTACCAAAAATCACGCACACCTCTAAAATCAAATTCCAAGCATATATGTGTTCTTAGAATCTTTAAATCCCCTAGGAAATAAATTTAAAATGGCTAAAGTATTTACATATCAAAAGTTACCCTTTTAGTCCTCTTTGAATGTACACCTTAGCTCCCTTGAATTTTCTTGCAATCTAGGGACTTTTATGGCTTCCAACACCTTTATAAATCAATTTTTAACATAATTAAGGGATTTTTAGTGGTAATAGGCAAGGGAAAAGCTTGCAAAAAGGCATGAAAATGGTGGACACAAGCTAGAAATGGCATCGATAGGGAGGAAGAGGAAAGAAGAAGGAGAAGGGAGGTGGTGAGTGGATGTGACCAAGTGGCCACTTAAGTGTCACCTTGGGCCTTATATAGTGGCTGAGGTGGCATGGGTAGGGCCTACATACCACCCGAACAACTTGAAAAAGCTTAATTTTTATAGAAACTTTGGGGACTTTTTAAAATCACTTAAACCTTTAAAAATCATAACATTTGTCTTAAAAAATCCTTTATTGGTCCCATGTAGAGGCTCATAAAATTTTATGGCTAAATTCCACTAATAGGATAGTTAACTAACTGCCTCAATTTACGTGTAAAACCTTAAAATTAAGAAAATTTGCAAATGACCTCATAATTCAAAAATTCTTTCACCAATGGACTCAAGGGAATTTTTAACCTTCAGGGTATGGCATTTTCAGGTCTATCCGAGCATATCTTGGGTCATTCCTAACCCGACTCCATTTAAGCCTATGGCCCACTAGATTATAGCCTAAACTAATTTATTGGTTCTATTAAATCTTTAAATTAAGTCAATTTCATTATTTTATAGCCCCTTAAAGTTTCATGACTAGTACCCTTACCTCGAGCCTCATAAAGGTGACCCAGCACTTTAGGAACACTTTTTGGCCTCAGTGGTATTGTTCATGGAGCCTCAACTTATAGGTGTTACATTTTTTTTATCTTGCATCCCTCATTCAGGGATATTTCTCATGCCTTATAAAGAAAGATCAAGTCTTGAGCTTTAAAATTGTGTGTAGCGGTGGTGAACCATCATAATTGTTTGTAACATATGTGGATTAAGCTAATTATGTATATTTCTTTTTTTCCCTTTTTTTCTTTTTTAATTCTCTCAAGTCACTTTTAAGAGTGCCATGTTATGTAATGATTGTGGTACAGAAAGATGCTCAAAATGATATTTTATTAATTTTTAATTATTCATAGAAGAAAGAAAATAACCACTAAAGAGAATAAAGATAGTCTAGCCTATCTTCATTAGATCCTTCCATATCCTTGATTAGTGAGATCTTTCCATTGGTTAAGAGTTAGCTCATTAGGTGGTAGATCGAACATCAAAAAAAGGGAACCTCACTTTTTAGAGATTTGAGGAATATTGGTTAGGTCTAGTAATGAGTGATCTTGAGGGTAAGATATCATGGCATGGTCTATGAGATCTTAGATGGTTAGATAAAGGGCTTTACAATTATCAGTTTGGTGGACAGTTTTTTGGTGATAAGTATAGTATAGGTCATGGCGATGGTTAAGTGAAAGCGGTAAGGAATGGTGTTTAGGTATTTAGAGAATGTTCTCTTCTTTCAATTCCTTGAGCATCATGGGCAAAGGCTTATACAGATGGGGAAGTTTGTGGGAAATCTTCCTTGGCCTAGTTGCTTAGTCATTATTTGCCCCATGGTTGAATTCATGCCCGTTGGGTTTTTCAAAGCGCCTTATTGTTGGACTTTAAACTTCTCTCGCATATTTTCTCTTATGAGTGCTATCATTCTTCATTCCAATACTATCATTTCTTTGTTAAACATTCCTTAAGTCATAAATTGACTTTCCTTTTTAGGTCTAGTTACCATTTTTTATGGTGAAGAGTGTTAAAGGAAACATAAGAGTGAGTTTTTTCCCTTGAAGAGCCTAAGTGCAAGATGATCATTAAAGTTAGTGTGATACATTTGTTAATGTGGTATGATGTATGTTTCAAGCATTAATAATGCAAAGTTATGCTTGAATTGCATAGATGATTGTAAGATTGAAGGTTAGTGATGCATGTGATATGTACATGATATGCCTAGGCATAATATAGATATATGGTGGATTATAGTATGCCAAGTGTATGCATGGGATGTACTTTTATGATTCAAATACATGTGATATATACATGACATGCCTAGATATATAATGGATGCATTTTATGTTTATACAAAGTGAGTGAAGTTTACATGATATATGATATATGTCTAGGTATGGTATGCCTAAACGTGAATGCATGGTGAGGTCTACATACTATATTTTGTTAATGTGATACAAGGTGATGGTTAATGCATGTATGGATGAATAATGCATGACTAAGCATAATATACATGGAAGCATGACATTATAGTGTCTAGTAGATGTATGTATTATGCATATGTGAGCATGCTGTGACTTCTACAATGTCAATGTCATGCAATGTATGATTTTTAGTGATGCATGATTCCTAGTGACACCTATTATTCATTAATCCATCTTTCAAGAGGGAGCTAAAATTTACGTAATCCAAGATTTTCCCATTTCTAAAGGAATTTATACAAAATGCTTAAAATAAATTCATTATTTTCTTTTATTAAATGAAAAGTAGTCGAAAAGATTATAAAAGCTCACAACTAAACTAAACTAAAAAATTAAAAAGAGAAGGGAAGCTTCTAAGCTTTTAGATCTGGAATCTGCTTATAATAAATGAGATCCTGAATGGCATAATGAAGAGTGGTGTAGTTGTCTATGAGATTACCTATGACTTGATAGTAAGCACAATATAGATTAAATCTATGATTAGATGGAAGAGGATTAATCCTCAACTTGGGTGTTAGTGGCTATAGTTTTCCTTTTTTTTGTAAGTTTATTCAAGCATCAAGATAAGGGTTTACCTAATTTGGAGAACTGGCGAGTTCTAACAATGTTGAAATTAGTGGCTTAGCTTGAATTATCATCTTGATGGGCTTGTTTCTCATTCTTCTTAAATCCTCTATTCTGGAGTGCTAGTTCAAGATTGATAGCTATATCCTTGAGCCATTCTCATGTGGTAATGCCTTTAGTGGAGAGCCCATCATTCATGTAGCTATTAGCATTCTTGATGAACATCTTCATTTGGTCAATGTCATCGGGTTATTTCTCATTTGGGCACCTTGTCCTTCTATCCTTTTAAATATTTAGAAAAGGTTTCATTAGGTTTTTGACACACCAATTGTAACTCTTTTAGGGTTACTTCCATGGTTGTATTGTTTGAGTATTGCTTGTTAAATGCACAAGCCAACTCTTCCTAGTTTATCTTGATCTTTTTTTCCAAGCTATGGTACCAGTCTAGGGTTTGCCTAGTTAGAGACATGTAAACAAGCTCACTATTTGTGCTTTTGATAGGTTGGTTAACCTCATGGCTATTGCATATTGCTTTAAGTGAGTCCTTGGGTTAGAAGTGCCATCGAACTTATTTAAATTTGGCATTTTGAACTTGTGGGGCATGGCATGATCAGG
>CANXYI010396372.1:0-16613 GCA_948208565.1 Hura crepitans | reverse complement strand
TCATTTTTCATGTCAATTATTAACCACATTTCATGTCATCTTTAAGTATATATATTACCTTATTCCATGCCACGTTAACTATATACCTTAAACTTATTTCATGCCTATTATTTAGAGCTTGATGTCACAATTTGCTTTCTTACACAATACCAAAGTTTACGTGTCATTTCCTTCAGTATAACTTTTAGGTATACCTATATATTGACCCTAATCATACATTCTATTAGTGTTCATCATCCCTTCTTATTTCTATACATGATATAATCACTTTAACTCCCACCAATTCACATTACAATACCAATCAAGGTAATTCATGCATAAGTTATATCTCGGCTATAGTTCCATTTCCAAATATATGCATACTAATCAACCATTTCACATGCCATACATTAGTTTCACACACTTTGAGTCAAATATGCATGCCAGCACACCACTTCTTATAACATAGGCCTAGTATATATGCACCGTGCACCTTAAACATCGTTTTAGCTATGCACCGAAATAACCTATATACATATATACATGCTAAAGCTCTCAGCCATACCTTTAACTCATGCCTACCACACATTCATCAAGCTACATTTAATTAAGTTTCACTACCTTTTCACCAAACCCATCACTAACACATCAAACACCATGAACACCCACTTTTTTAGGTCTTATAGCTCCCGACCAACCTAAGTTCTCCCCATATTCAATGTGTTTTCTAATTTTACTACTCACATACACATACATAGGCTATGGAATAATGAAAGGCATTGCCTAAATGACAAGAATTCACATTCCTTCTAAGAGACAACACCTCAAGCCTTCATAAAGTCTCAATTCTAACCTGCCATGATCACTTTCTCCACCTTTCTTCAAGCAACTTTACTCCTTAATTCCCCTCAAAAACCATTCAAACATATACTCATAGATTTAGGCACCTCAAGCACCCATTTACTGCCCAAAAATCACCAAGAAAGTCAAGTAGAAGGCATAAAGCTCACCTAATTACACTTGCTAGACTGCGCTGACCCAAGAAACTTTGAAGATTTTTAAGTAATTCATGGATGCTCCTTTTGTCTATGATTCCTTTTCCCCTAGCTCTCTAACACACAAGAATGAATTTAGGAATCAAGAATTTCCTAGAACATAATGAAAAAGAGGAAGAAAATTCCTAATTTTCCTCTTCTTGGCATTAGTTCCAGAAGCAAAGAGAGAAAGAATTTCTTCCTTTTTATTTAGTGGAATTTTACACTTGTCACCCCCTTTTTACACTTGACATAGCCCTTAGGCTAGCTTTCCAAGTGTGGGTGGTCCCACAACCACCCGAACCTTCCCGAAACAGCTCAATTTTTGGCAAAACTTTAAAAATTCACTAAAATTCACATAGATCTTGAACAATTACACTGTTTGCTTTAAAATTCATATTTTAATTCCTTCTATATGGTCATAAATTTTTGTAGCCAAATTACATCGATAGGATAGTTTTCAAATTGCCTAAATTTGTGTGCCAACCTAAAAAATAACAAGAATTTATAAATGACCTCAAAATTTAAAAATTCTTTCACCAATAGACTCAATGGAATTTTTAAGCTTCAGGATTTGATATTTTTGAGTCTGTTTAGGCACATCCCAAGTCATTCTTGGTCCAAAAAAATTTTTATTGCATAGACGGGTAACTTACAGTCTGAAATGAATTATTGGTTCTACTAAATTTTTAAAATTTTCCTTTTTCATCAATTTGAAACCCCTCAAAGTTGCATGACTAGTGCCACTACCTTGATTTACTTACAAGTGACCCAGCACCCCGGGCACATTTCTCAAACCTAGTGGCACTATTCACAGAGCCTTGAAACATAAGCATTACAGTTCTTCCCCTCTTAAGAAAATTCATCCTTAAAATTACCTAAAGCAAATAAATGAGGTTATTAGGCTTTCATCTATTCTTCTAGCTCCTAAGTAGCTTCTTCAGTATTATGGTATCTCCATAGCACTTTAACCAATGGTATGGATTTACTCTGCAACTACTTTACTTTACAAGCTAAAATTGAACTGGTTCCTCTTTATATGTCAGATTAGGTTGTACTTCAGTATCTGCCATCGGAATCATATGTGATGGATCTTATTTGTACCTCCTGAGCATAGAAACATGGAAAATATAGTGTATCTATTGTAGCTCAGGTGGTAATGCTAGCTTGTATGTTAGAGGTCTAACCCTTTCTATAATTTTATAGGGTTCGATAAATCTGGGACTCAATTTTCCCTTTTTCTCAAACCTCAATACCTTTTTCCATGGAGAAACCTTTAAAAATACTTTTTCACCCATTGCATACTCAATATCTCTCCGCTTCAAGTCAGCATATGATTTATGCCTATCAGCAGCTGCTTTTAGCCTTTCCTTGATTATCTTCACTTTTTCCTCAGCATCCTTAATTAAATCCACACTAGAAATCTTACTTTCCCCAACTTCACTCTAACATAAGGGAGTACTACATCATTTGCCATATAATGCTTCATATGGGACCATTCCCAAGCTAGACTGATAATTATTGTTATAGGCAAACTCTACCAAAGATAAGTACTGATCCCAGTAACCCTTAAACTCAATAGCATATCCTTGCAGTGTATCCTCAAGTATCTTTATCACCATATCTGACTGTCTATTAGTCTATGGATGAAAAGCTCTGCTATAGGCCAGTCTAGTGCCTAAGGCTTTCTACAGTTTCTTCCAAAATTTGGAAGTGAAGTGGAGACCTTTATCAAAAATGATGGTCACTAGCACACTATGTAACCTGATTATCTTATCCACATATAGTCTAGCTAACCTCTCTAAGGAATAATCCATTCTGATTGAGATAAAGTGAGCTAAGTTTATCAATCTATCAACAATCACCCATGCAGCATCATTACCTCTAGTCAAAGGTAAACCCATCACATAATCCACGGTCACCTTTTCCCATTTCCACTCTAGTATTATTGTAGGATGTAACAATCCAACAGGAACTTGACGTTCAGCTTTCACCTGTTGGCATGTCAAACACCTTGCAACATACTCTGCCACATCTATTTTCACATCAAGCCACCAATAATGAGACTTCAAGTCTAAATACATTTTTGTACTCCTAAGATGTATGGAATAGGGAGCTTCATGTGCCTCCTTTAGTATTCTTAAGCTTAGGTCATTTATACTAGGTACACACAACCTGTTCTGATAATATAGACACCCATCTTCTATCAACTCAAACTCTATGGCCTTCCCCTCTTTAGCTTTACTTGACATCCAAACCAATTGTTCATCTTTCATCTAATTTTCCTTAATTTATTGTCTAAAATTTGGTTTCACTTGTAATTCAGCCAAGATAGCATCTTCTGAAGTGTACAGCAACCTAGCATTCATAGCTTTTAAAGTCACCATAAACTTCCTACTTAAAGCATCTGCCACCACTTTTGCTTTCCCTAGGTGGTAATCAATCAACCAGTCATAGTCCTTTTAACAATTCTAACCACCTTCTCTATCTCAAGTTCATTTCTTTTTGAGTAAAGAAGTATTTCAAGCTTTTATAATCTGTATATACATAGCATTTCTCTCCATTCCATACAGATAGTGCCTCCATATTTTCAAGGCAAAAATAAAAGCAGCTAACTCCAAGTCATGAGGAGGATAATTCCTCTCATATGGCTTCAACTATCTTAAAGCATAAGCTACTACCTTCCCATCCTATATCAACACACATCCCAAGCCATTCAATAAAGCATCACTATACACTATAAAATCCTTACCCTATTTAGGTTGAATCAGGATAAAAGCTTCTATCAACATCTTTTTTAGTTTCTTAAAATTGGCTTAACACTTATCATCCCACTCAAATCTCACATTCTTTCTGATCAGTTTGGCTAAAAAAGTGGCAATGATAGAGAATCCTTTTACAAATCTCTTGTAATACCTAGCTAATCCCAAAAAACTTCTCACTTCAGTTACATTTTTAGGTGGTTCCCACTCTAACACTACCTTTACCTTATTAGGGTTAACTCTAATTCCCTCTACTGAAACTATATACCCTAAAAAAGCAACTTCACTCAGCCAAAACTCACACTTACAGAGCTTAGCATACAACTGTTTCTCTCTTAGGGTCTGTAACACAACCCTAAGGTGCTGCTCATGGTCTTCTTAGTTTTTGGAATATACCAAAATATCATCTATGAATACCACCATAAATTGATCCAAATAAGGCTAAAAAATTCTATTCATGAGATCCATAAAAGCTGTTGATGCATTGATAAGCCTAAAGGGCATCACCAAGAACTCATAGTGCCCGTACCGAGTTCTAAAGGCAGTTTTAGGAATGACAGCCTCCTTAATTCTCAGTTGGTGATACCCAAATCTTAAATCAATTTTTGAAAATACATCTACACCTCTCAATTGATCAAAAAGATCCTTTATCCTGGGCAACGGATACTAATTCTTTATAGTTATCATGTTCAGCTGCCTATAATCAATACATAATTTGAGCGACCCATCTTTCTTCTCTACAAATAGCACAGGTGCTCCCTAAAGAGATACATTGGGTCTAAAAAACCCTTTTCTAATAGGTCTTACAGCTATACCTTCAGTTCTTTTAATTCAACAGGTGCCATTCGATAAAAAGCAATAGATTTTGGAGCTGTACCAAGATATACCTTAATTTCAAAATCCAGTTCCCTCTGAGGTGGTAAGCCTGGTAGCTCATCAGAGAATACATCAAGAAATTCATAAATAATTGGAATATGTGCCAAATCAAGGTTGGAAATATTTAGGTCAATAGCATAGGCCAGATATTCCTTACACCCTTTCTTGAGAAGTTTTTATGCTTTAACAGTAGAGATAAGATTATTTAAAAGACTTCTCTCACTATCCACTGTGATCGTCTATCCCTCTAATGGTTTGGAGGGTCAATTTCTTATGTCTACAATCAATCGTGGCTAGATGCTCAGTCAGCCAATCTATTCCTAGGATTACATCAAGCTTATTGAAAGGCAGATCAATCAAATCAACAGAAAATCTATACCCCTAAATCACTAGAGGGCATTGCCTATACACCTTATTCACAACCACACACTGCCCTATTGGGTTACTAACTTTGATGTCTACATCAACATGCTCAAGCTCTAGGCCCCTATTCTATGCTTGTGCAGTACATGCATATGAATGTGTAAAACTAGGGTCTATCAAAGCCAATACTGGAACATCAAATAAATAAAAAGTACCAGTTATAATGTCTAGTGCTGCAGCCTATCCTCTAGCTCTCACAGCATACTATCTAGCTAGAGCATAAGCCTTAGATCTGGTACCCTAGCTAACACTAGGCTACTCTTCTTTATTTTACCTCTGACCCTTGTTTTGAGGTGCAACATTAGATACATGTGTTTGAGCACCCTCCTGCTATCTCTAAGGACACTCTCTATTATAGTGGTATCTGGCACCAGAGTGGAAACACTTTCCTCTTTTGCCTAATATGCACGGGCCCTAATGCTTCTTCTGACAAGTGGTATAAGTTAGAGGTTTATTCTTATTACCCCCTATACTAAGAGCACTATCAGCTCGATGAGGCAATCGAGGTCTGCTCATAGAAGCTTGTCCAAACCTATAGGTCTGTGCCTATCTTTGCCCTGATACCCTATTTGATACTAGGACCTAGGCTAAGACTGTGTCTATAACTGACCCTCTCTTTTTTTCTTAACATCCCCTAACACTGCACTGGTCTATCCCACAATGAACTGCCTCTTCTTCTGGAAGAAATCCTCTTTTCTAGCATCATTTCTTTCTTGTCATATGTAGTTAACACTAATACTGCAAAATCTCTTTCTCTAGGATTTGCTATCTACAGCCGTAGCTCTATATTCAACCCTACTAAAAATCTCTTACATTTCTCTTCATCATTAGGAATGAACTCTTTAGCATACTTCAGGAGTTTGGTAAAGTCTTTTTCATATTCTGACACTGTTCTCCTTCCCTGCTTCAAATCTAAGAACTTTTGTCTCCTTTTATCCTTGTAGGAGTAAAGTAAATACTTCTTTTTGAACTCTAGAAGGAAAAATTCCCAAGTCAGATCTACAGGTGCTTTCTTCCTCTTAATAGTGTTCCACCAATTATAAGCTTCTTCTTGAAAATGATAAGTGGCACATTGTAGACTTTCTGCTTCTATATAGTTTAACTGCTCTAAGACTCTAAATGTCCTGTCTAGCCAGTACTCATCCCTAGCAACATTATCCTCTCTCCTCCCTAGAAAATCAATGGCTCCCATCTTCCTCAACCTCTCTAAAGGAGTCTTTTGTGGAGGAGTTGGTGGTGGAGGTGGTATTAGAGCTAAAGGAGGTAGAGGTGGAGCAGCAGTAGCAGTAGTAGAAGTATGTCTAAGCAAGTTTACTATATGTTATAACAAAATAGGAGATGCTTATACCTGCTGTTGACCAGGCACTTATGGCTATGGCTACTATGCGACATCACTAGGTTTAAGTATTGATGTGTTGCCTACCCCCTATACAGTAGTTGGTGCAAAACTAGCCACTTCCTCGGCCCCTCTTTCGAGTACCTAATCAGCCATATGCTTATTGTAAAAGGAGTAACTTATCAGCCTCGTACAGCATAACAGTTCAGAGGAATTTAAAACTTAGAACTTTGCACTCATATACTTTACCTAGGAACATTAAACCTATGCTCTGATACCATAAAATGTCATGGTCCCTACTAGAGCCCCGAAGAAACCCAATAAACGGTGCACTTCCCGTTTGGTCACCCATCTTGAAATTTCTCCCATGGTCATTCGTTTAACTTTTACTTATTCTATATCATTTAATCCTATCCGACTCCAAATTCAGTGTTGTCTATTCTTATAATTCATTTAGGTTCATACCATCATGTTCATGCTAATACAAAGTAATTTTTAGTCTTTCTAAAATCCGACAGTGTAACAGCTACCCAGGTCACTATCCCAAAAATTTCAACTTGTAAAACACTTTTATAAAATATTCTCACATCTTTTGGACCCTTCAGATCCCCCAGATATCATCCTAACATCTCCTTTCTATCAAACAACAACACAGGCCTTAGGCCACAATCAAAGAAAAACACAAATTAGAGCCTCAGGCTTATATATCATCAACACATGCCATATATATTCAAAAAGATTAATAACTAGTTAATTACAGCATAGTCTATACTTATATAATTACATCATGTGTCTCTTATATACATAACACCCATTTCCCACCTAAGTACATAGAGTGCAAAACTATACAAAATGTACATTATCCACCTTTTGATGAATAACCTCTGAACTTTACTACACGTTTTATGAGGCTACATCTTTATTCTAGTTACCTGCGCACCAAAACAAGTACATTGATTGTATAATATACTCAATGGTGAATTCAAGCATTTAAAACGTGTCCAATAGTTTATTCACACATATGCAATCATAGTACTATCTTATTCTGGTTTTAAGGTACCACTTAGATTACTAACATGCAAAATTATCAAATTGCCTCTATAGGTGTTCCTGTCAGTAAGTTATCCAATTAATCATTTTAACTCCTGTAAGTTATAATTTTAATATCATTATTAACAATTGTGTGCATAATCTTTAATCATTAAGCCAATAAATATTGTCCACATAAAATTACCAAAATGCCCCTATATTATATTCCAATGTCACTAGTAAATTATATTATTCTTATTTAATTTATTTTTCCTAGCCATTTTAGAAACACAACACTGATAGACACTAGATCTAGAGGGAACAAAATAGTGCAGTGATCCACATTCTGGACCCCAACCACTGCACCGACATGATTAAGTTATAACACCTAAGATGCAGATAATGAGGTGTGGTTTACCTAGCAGACTGGTCTATTCAATAAACTAGTATAGTGGCCCTCTAGGACCTTTACCACTATACCGGCCTTATTTAAGAGATTAGTGATAAGGTGACTATATCTGCTTGATAGACTGGTCTATCCAATAGACTAGTGCAGTGGCCCTTCAAGACCTATGCCGCTACACCGGCATAATTAATACTAGCATCAGGTGGTAAGGGTAGAAGGTCATCTATCCAACAGACTAGTACAGTGGCCCCAAAGTGGACCTAGGCCACTGTACTATCCCTGTCTAAAAAATAGACAGTGTAACAACTGCTAAAATCCCAAAGTTGACCGATCAACCCATCCAGTGGACGTCTAACTACAGGGCCATTTAACCTCAATTTATGTCCATTTCTTTACTGATCAACTTTTTATAATATTCCTAAGTCAAAAATAGACATTTATTAATTTTATCACACAATCAAATTTTAGCCTAGATAGTTATGGGCCCTAATGAACAGTTTCAGGTCACTTTTATGGTAGTATTTTTAGGCATTGTCTTAACCAATATTTAATTCATAAATTGCCTAGTTTTATTTCACATTGAGTTACCATTTATTATCCTTTTACTGTCTATGTGGATTATGGATTCAGGTAATGGTCATTTTAAGACTGTTATAAGTCCTTTCCTTACTTTGCAACAATCAGTTAAAGGATTATTTCACCTTATTTTTTTCAATGTAGTTTTCACCATTTATTTCATACATTCATAAGCCTAAAGCCAACAACACTTAGGCCACTTAAAAGGACAAAACATAGGCATACATGCCACTTGAAGTAGTCATATTATAATAGCCATTTTAGGCACATTATTTACTTACAAGCCATAGCCCTTAAAGGAAAATTACAAGCCACTTTTCATACCTTATTTCTAGCCAAGTTTAAGTTCATTTTTCATGCCAATTATTAACCACATTTCATGTCATCTTCAAACATATATATCACCTTATTCCATGCCACTTTAACTACATACCTTAAACTTATTTCATGCCTATTATTTAGAGCTTGATGTCACATGTTGCTTTCTTACACAATACCAAAGTTTACATGGAATTTCCCTTAGCATAACTTTTGAGTATACCTATATATTAACCCTAATCAAACATTTTATTAGTGTTCATCATCTGTTCATGTTTCCATACATGATATAATCACTTTAACTCCCACCAATTCACATTACAACACCAATCAAGGTAATTCATGCATAAGCTATGTCTTGGCTATAGTTCCCTTTCCAAACATACATATACTAATCAACCATTTCACATGCCATACATTAGTTTCAAACACTTTGAGTCAAATATGCATGCCAACACACCACTTTCTATAACATAGGCCTAGTATACATACACCGTGCACCTTAAACATCATTTTAGCTATGCACCCAAACAACCCATATACATATATACATGCTAAAGCTCTCGGCGATACCTCTAACTTATGCCTACTACACATTCATCAAGCTACATTTAATTAAGTTTCATTACCTTTTTCACTAAACCTATCACTAACAAATCAAACACTATGAACACCCACTTTTTAGGCCATATAGCTCTCGGCCAACCCAAGTTCTTCCTACATTCAATGTGTTTTCTCATTTTACTACTCACATACATATACATAGGCTATGGAAGAATGAAAGGCATGGCCTAAATGACAAGAATTCATATACCTTTTAAGAGATAACACCTCAAGCCTTCACAAAGCCTCAATTCTAGCTTGCCATGGTCACCTTCTCCATATTTCTTCAAGCAACTTTACTCCTCAATTCCCCTTAAAAACCATTCAAACATATACACACAGATGTTAGGCACCTTAAAGACCTATTTACAGCCCAAAAATACCAAGAAAATCAAGTAGAAGGCATAAAGCTCGCCTAATTGCACTTGTTGGTCTGTGCTAACCCAGGAAACTTTGAAGATTTTTAATTAATTCATGGATGCTCCTTTTTCTGTGATTTCTTTTCCCCTAGCTCTCTAACACATAAGAATGAATTTAGGAATCAAGAATTTCCTAGAATAGAATGAAAAAGAAGAAGAAAATGCCTAATTTTCCTCTTGCTAGCATCGATTCCAGCAATAAGGAGAGGAAGAATTTTTTCCTTTTTATTTAGTGGAATTTTACACTTGTCATCCCATTTTTACACTTGGCATGGCCCTTAGGCTGTTATCTAGGTGTGGGTGGGTCCCACAGCCACCTAGACCGTCTCGAAACGACTCGATTTTTGGCAAAATTTCATAAATTCACCAAAATTCACATAAACCTCAAAACATTACACTGTTTATTTTAAAATTCATATTTTAATCCCCTACGTATGCTCATAAATTTTTGCAGCTAAATTCCATCGATAGGATAGTTTTCAGATTGTCTCAATTTTGCATGCCAACCTCAAAAATTACTAGAATCTGCAAACGCCTCTGAATTCAAAAATTCTTTTACCGATAGACTCAATGGAATTTTTGAGTTTTAGGGTTTGATATTTTTAGGTCCATCCAAGCACATCCCAGTTCATTCCCAACTTGAAAATTTTTTATTGCATTGATGGGTAGCTTACAGTTCGAAATGAATTATTAATTCTGCTAAATTTTTAAATTTTGCCTTTTTCATCAATTTAAAACCCCTTAAAGTTTCATGACTAGTGTCATTGCCTTAATTTACATGTAAGTGACTCGGCATCCTGGGCACACTTCCTAGACCTCATGGCACTGTTCATGGAGCCTCGAAACATAAGCGTTACAAAGTGTTTCTATATTTGATTTTATGTTTGGATTAGTCTAGGAATTTATATGAATTTTCCTAACATTAAACCTACTATGTTTGTAGACAAAGGAGGAAAATTACAAGAACAAGGAGATAGAAAGCCTAATTTAATGCCAATTAAATAGTTTATAAGTGTATTCAATGGTATATATATGTTAAGTTGCATGATTTTCTATAATTCAAGTGTGTGCATGTGTATATATTAGGTAACATATGTATGTATGTATGAGTTTATACATAATTAATGATTTAATGGTTCTAATTAGATATTTAAATCATGTTTAGAATAAGAAATAAATTGAAAAAGAATGAGGGAGTGTATGGACGCTCATGGTTAAATGGTGTGACAAGTATGTATATGAGGTCTATTTATGATATAATGATGATTGTGCTTAATGGAAAGGTTAAGTAAAGGGAACAATAGTAATTTGATTGGTAGTTAAATAAATAAACCAATAAGCTTGTATAGCTAAATGTGTAAAAAGGGAATTGAGATGTGTAAAAAGGGAAATGAACATGCGTATATGTAAACATATTATGAATAAAGAATGTAAACACTAGTTAGGTATGATGTAGTTACTAAACAAGGAATGTATATAATGTAAAGACTTGGTTATGTTCATCATAAAATGAGATAGCTAGTAAAGTTAGAAGTGGAGTTGTATAAAGGCATATGTCTTAACATTATAATATAGTAAATTATAGGACTTATAAAGTATGAACATGTAATAATAACAGTATCTTAGTTAAGCAAGTCCATAAGAAAGGGTGTAAAAGTTTAATTAGATAAAAGTGAAACTAATCTTTAATAGATTTATATGCTAAAAGGCATGTATATGTGAAATTAAACAAGACTAATAAAAGCCCATATAAGTTAGATAACTTGGACTAGATAGGTTGATTGATCAACTAAGGAGTTTAGTAGCTACTAGAGCATTGTGGTGTCATACTATGTCGGTGCAGTAATAGTAAGGTCCAATAGGGCCATTGCACATGTTTATATGCATATATTATGTTAGTGTAGTAGTAGTAAGGTCTAGTAGGGCTACTGCACATGTTTATATGTATATATTATGTTGGTGTAGTAGTAGTAAGGTTTTATGGAACATTGCACACATATGTCATACTAGTGCAACACCAGTAAGGTCTAAGATGGCCACTGCACAATTACTTATGCTGGTGCAGTCGTAGTAAGGTCCAAAATTTAGACCACTGCATACTTAGGAGAAATCTATGGTCAAGATCCTGATATCCAATGTTGGACTCTATGTCTCATGAGTACAGGCTTATTAAAGGAATAGCAGGATTAAATGTAATTAAGCAAGAGTAATATGAATGATAATACAGTAATTGTATAACAACTAAAAAAAGGGGTAAACTACATAAAATACTAAAATTACTTGCATTTGTTCATATTACACTTTGCATGGCATGCATGGGTTATTTGACATTATATAAGCTTGTGTTTATCTACTTAATATATATTTCATTGAATACATCACTAAGCATTATGCTTAGCGCATCGTGTTTGAATGCGTAGGTAGGAGATAGTCAGTTATAGCTTGGCCTTAATGTTGCAATGTAGTTGATTAAGCTTGTCCCTTTTGGCATATTTTTGTATCTCATTTGTAATGTAAACTAATATAGATGGAACTCATATGTAAGTAGTGGTGTTAGGCTTAAACCTATTTGGTAGTTAGTTTTGTAAGCTTAATGATCTTATATACATGTAAAGTAAATATGTATATGTGTAAAAATGATATGAATGTGGTAAGGTTTTGAATTTGTTGGTACTAGATGATAACCAGATTAGTTGATTGTATTGAAAGGATTAAAAGGATCTAAAGTTGGGAGTTGTTATGTATCTATATATAGAAGTGTCTTTTCTACTAGTTACTATTTAGGCAATGTCTCCAATTAGCCATTATGCTAGCGAATTTTTGACACAACAATCCCAATTACTTGAGATATATTCTTAATTGGTCTAAAAAGGTTAAACATCAAATGTCAAAAATTAATTTGACTTTTAAATACGAATTGATAATCCAACAAATAATGGCTAAAGATAATGGGATTAATTGGATATATTGTGTGTCATTCCTTATTTGGATCCGACGATCGGATCAAGTAAGGGGTGTCACATGGCTTCTATAGTTAAGTCACAATACAATGGTATAAGCTTTATTGTTTGAAACTCTTCTAACTAACTGTATTTCCTCTAAGATCAATATATAACCTGACTAAAATCTATAGTCATCTTTATCAGACTGAAAGCTAGCACCAATATATCTTCTGACTTGTAAATCCCCTTCTTCATATAGTAAGAACACATCCTTAGTTCTTCTCAAGTACTTAAAGATGTTCTTGATAGCCACCCAAATGTTCTTCTCCATGATTAGATTGGAATATGCTCATCACAAATAAAGCAAATGTTATGTTTGTCATCTACATAACATAGCATAAATGATGGATCTTATAGTCGATGCATATGGGATGCTACTCATACATTCTCTTTTCTATTGCGTCTTAAGACACATAGATTTAGAAAGGAATTTCCTATGCACCATAAGAATTATCCTTTCTTGCAAAGATCCATGTTAAACTGCTTAACATATTGTCTATGTATATAGACAGTGAAAGATTTATTAACCTTCTGGATCTATCTTTATAGATCCTTATCCCTAATAAATAAGTTTTCTCACTAAAGCCTTTCATGGAGAATTGTTTGGAAAGCTAAAACTTCACAAATTGAAGAACTGAGATGTCATTTCCTATGAGCAATATGTTATTAACATATAGCATAAGGAAAATAACTACACTTTACTAACCTTCTTATATATATAAGGTTCATCCATGTTTTGTGAGAAACCAAACTCTTTGACTATCTAATTAGAACAGATGTTTTAGCCCTTAAATGATTGCTTCAATCTATAAATGGATTTTTGAAGCTTGTATACCTTGCTCCTATCATTGGATGTGAATCCCTTAGGCTATGTCATGTACACCTCCTTTAGCAAAGCAATCGATTTTTGAAGAAAATAAAGAAAAAGCTAATTTTTGCTTTAGTAAAAAATCCCCTAAGGAGGCTAGCCATAAAAAGTTATTTATGCCATTTTTACTCCTATCTAGGTCTAATTTATAAGCCTTTTAACTCTTAAAATGTTGACCAAAAATTGGGGTTAATAAAATAAGCAAATAGGCCTTTAAATCCTCTATGCATATAAGGCCTTTTAAAAGGTCTTATGCTTTTTCTTTTGGACTCTAAGCCCAAAAAGCTCTTTCTTTTTATTTTTTTCAAACCTAATGACATCTCATGACATTAAATATACTGTAATTTTAGCTCATCTTCAAATTTCCATTTGTGTGTGACCCTATGTATTTCTAAGACACATTAACAGTACGTAGTGAATCAGAGTCCTACTTAAACTGGGACTTTATGATTTAATCTCATTAATTTGTTATTAATTCTAAATTAATGAATTCACTTAAGTAAAATTCAAGAAAGACATCTAACCATGCATAATGACTACCTAAGCATTAAAAAGTCAATGGTTTGACTTAACCTTTTCATACACAATTACATTCTAATAAACTTATTTTACCACTCTTTATCTCATCTAGGTTTAAGCTTGGACTTGTGCTAACTCAATGTTTTATTAAATATGTCTAATTAAGTCTTGAATATGTTAATTTTAATAAATTATATCTTTATTCCAAAAATGATACTGTGAATCTCATTCACACATGCATCTTATTTTCACCAAAGATTTTTGAATAAAGATAGTCTATTAAAATTGTGAGATAAACTCCCCAATGTAATATGGGGTGGTGAATCCTTTTTTATCACTCAAACTATCTTAAAGTAGTTCATGTTATGCCCAATCTCCTAACTATGTATACCTCATGGTGAAGTAAATGCAACAAAGTTAAAGTACATCACTTGATACTTAAGATACCTTGGTGATCTCAAGTTCAAGAATACTTGCACCACTAATATGATTAGATACTTTCACTGATATGGATTATGTATCCATATGAATATCTCATGATGGGTCTCTTATGTACTTATTTCTCAAATAAGCATCCAAATGTTAACCCTAAGCATCACCATGCTTATAGTTTATGAGAACTATTGCTTGACCTACTAAAGGAATATAACATGCGCTAGTCTATTTATATTAACAATATCCTACCTTGTTAATACTATGACTAGGGATAATTTTAGTATTATTACAGTTGCATACAATAGGAATCTCATATCAATAACTTTTTATGATTTTTTTTGTACTATGATTTATACTAGAGATTTTAATTCTTACATAGTTTAAGATTATAATCAAGTAAATGAATGAACATGTATTATTAATGAATAATATTTCAAATGTACATGAAAATATCGTATTACATATGAGCTTTAGGCCATACAACTAACAAATAATGATGTTGATATATGGATATTATATGTGATTGAAGATTGAGTTAAGATAATAAATTAGGGATGTTATGTGTGTTAAAAATACGTGTTACTTTGTAATTATCTAACAAGTAGGATGTTGAATAATCAGAGGGAACTCTTGTAGTTTTTCTGTCTGACAAATACTAACCAAATTTGGTATGAAATAATAAAAAAAATTTCTATGACATGAGTTAGGTGCTCAATGCATAAAATATAGCATTCTATAACTTGGATTCATTGTGGACTAAGATGAAAGGGTATTATAGAAATCTTCCTCACATAATCAATCTCCTCAAAATTTCAATTCTTCTCCATAATCCTTAATTTTCTGTAGATAAAAAATGATTGAATTACTCTTGATATCATATATACCTAGATAATCCAATAAATTGACCATAAGCCAAGATCATTAAAACAATTATGTTAGAATTGGTTGAAAAAATAGAAACCAAGCAATTGTTATATGTTTCATTGAAACTGAATAAATATTTACTAGCATTTTATTATTTAATTTAAAATGAAAATTTAAATATTATATTTAGTAAATTTAATAATTTAAAAATATGTAAATATATAAATATTTAAATATTTTATTATAAAATTTAATATCCTAAATAGAAAAATATTCTATTTAATAAAAAATACCCAAAATATATTATTTAAGAATATATCTCATTTAGTAATTTTTCTTTTCATTTAGTAAAATACTCATTTAATATCATAATTTCTTATTTAATAATACATATTTCAATTTAGTAAAATTTTTATTTTAAATGAAAATTTTTAATGAGAATTAAATATAATAATAAGAATTTAAATATTATATTCAGTAAATCTAATAATCTAAAACTGAGCAAATAAATAGAATTTAAATATTTTATTCAAAAATTTAATATTATGAATAGGAAAATATTCTATTTAGTAAAACATGTTACAAAATGAAAATATACTATTCAAGAATACATCTAATTTAGTAATATTTTTTTTCATTTAGCAAATTTTTCATTCAAACATTCTAATTTCTTATTTAGTAATACATATTTCAATTTAGTAAATTGTCAATTTAAATAATTTTTTTAATGAGAATTAAATATGATTATGATAATGATATTTTTGTTTAAAAAAATTGCCTCTACATTATACTTTTATAAGTATTAGTAAAAGTGTATGTGCATGTCACATATCTAATATTTTTAATTAAAGTTAGTGTATCTATTCTTGCAAGATGTATAACTAAATTTAAGTAAGATTTTTTTTAAATAATGTTTACCTATTTTATTATGTAAATATCAAAAATAATAACTATAATCAATTGTAAATTTTAAAAATATTAATATCTTTTATTAATGTTTTTATCAATATCTTAAATTGAACTTTTTTTTTTGTACGTAACATTTTTTGGAACGGTTCATCTATTTTACTTAACTTTTTATTTTCAAAAAATACTTTTATTGTCTCAATTGAAATGATTTTTTACAGCGTTACATATAATTAATAATATAAAAAAAACATCTTC
>CANXYI010396366.1:0-13582 GCA_948208565.1 Hura crepitans | reverse complement strand
AACAAATAATAATTATTTCGAGTATATGATAATTTATTATTGAATTGGAATATAAAATTAACTTAAAATCCGGTTTAATCATATTGTCCATCACAGATAAGCAGAAGTAATAAACTAAAGCTCATCTTTATTCATTGTTTATATTTAATCATACATATTGTGTCCATAGCACGAATGCTTTGATTAATTTCAAATAAAATTATTAAAAAAAAAAGGGAAATTGTAAGCGGAGGATGATGAGCCATGGATGAACAGAAACGGTAACAGAGCTAACACTCTCCAAACTTGATGACACGAACGCCAGCACATAAGGCGTCAGGGCAACCGCACCAGTAGGTGACCCCATTAGCTCCACAAACTGGGTCAGGCACCAAGCAAGCAATCGGGCATTGCTCTGGAGGGGACTGTGGGCCTGGGCACAGATTTATCTCAACTTGAGATTGCACCACTGCCACCCAAATACCGAACAGTATCAACACCATCATGCTCAAGGGAACTACCATCTTGAACTTGGCCATGTTACAGAAACTATGAATCTAAAAGTTGAAGAGAAATCAATAGTAGTGCGTGCGTTGTTGGATAATTGGAGAATGAATATATAAAGGCATGCGTGCACACCGAAGAAGCCAATGCCTACACGATATGTACATTCAAGGAAGGCGGAGCTTTTTGACTTTCTCGATACAGAAAAAACCTTTGATGATTATTTGCGACGATTAAGATAGACGCACTAGAGCTGGAAAGAGGAAGAAGTTGATCAAATTCAAACATACAGCTCTGTGATTTAGTCTGCTATCGTTTAAGCCTCTATGTGAATTAAGGCAGGCTATCTTTCTTGATTGACTTCCAACTTTCATAGCCCACATCAATGACTTTTAGGCTGGTCACCTTGTAGGATACATTGATTGCGATATAGGGTTGAAATATTAATAAATATTTGAAATATCTCTTCTATTTCCTTCTTTATTTTGTTAAATCAATAAAGAAATACAGAAGAATACAATAATAAGAGCAAAAACTAATTTATATTTCTTATTCACTTTTTTTTCCTCACATAAATGCAAGTACAAAGATATAAATATACATCTTTCATGGATGTTTATAATAACTAATAAGAATTTAAAAAAATAAAAACAATTTGGTTTAGAGTAACTTTTAAATCTAAAGACATTAATCTGAACAATTTAAGAAAAAAACATATACTGAATGTCGCCATTTTTGCAGCATATCTTTCAATAAAAATAACGTTTGGTTTAGAGGTTTGAATTAATTAATAGGAGTTTTTTACTAAACAACTATTTTAAATATGTTTAATAAATTTTTTAAATCAGTTACTAATAATAAATTTTGTTATTGATTGGCTGTTATTTCAAAAATCCTGTTTTAAAACTTTTTCTGATTAGCTAAGAGTCGATTATACTTTATATTTTATTTAAATTATAATACTCATTTCATTAATTATAAATTACATGTTCTTTCAAATTATTTTTTACATCAATAAATAATATATATTAAAATCGTATAAATAATAATTAAAATAGTTATAATATTGATTTTCACACAATAAATTTTTTTATGCATATAAAATTATCTTTTAAATTAATTATTATCTATGTTAGATAACATATAAAAAATAAAAAATAAACATACCTAGCAGAAAATATTATTAATAGTAATTTAATATATAAACAATTATTATTAATAAATTTTTATCAAACAATTATAAATTTTCTGCTATCAGTTGTCGGTCATTAACTATTGGTTATCAACGATCGTTATTCATTATCAGTTTCTTCAAACCGCTAAACCAAATAGCCTTAGGAAATGCCAAAGAATATAATTTTTGAAAAAAAAATAGCATAATGATATAGGGCATTTTAATTATATTCGATAAATGACTCGATTCATTAACTTGACCCATATAACTCATAATTTTTTGACCTATACACAATCTGATCCGTAAATAACCTATATATGACGTGACCCATATGACCCAAAAAATATATGAGTTTGATTAGGGTTAATCCGCAGGTCAATTCAATTTGATCAAAATAGACTGGATCATGGGTGACTCACATGACCCGTATACTTTTAAAATGTGAAAATATAAAGCAACTTGTTAGGAAGAAGTTATTAACCAATTATTTAGTAAATGTGATAATTTTATTTTATTATTGATATTATTTTTAGTACCAGAAATATTAATATTCGCATTTAGTAGTTGTATTATTAATTATTGTAAAGGAAATATTTTTTTATTTTAGTTGTCATATAAATTAAATTTTAATATAAATAAATTGTTTTAGAAAATTAAATAGGATATATAAAATTAAATTTTTTTAAAAAGAATAAATATAAAATTATTTTTTAATTTAACTAATAAAGTCATGAATAGTATGAAATAATACATAAAATGGATAAAAAAATTAGGTTGTCATAGTCATCTTTGATAGTAATATTCTCTATCTTATTTTCTACTTTTTTTATATTTAATAGTAATAGTCATCTTTTATACTAATAGTGACAAATCTTTTATACTAATAGTGACAAATTACTTAATATAATTTGGAGCAATTAAGCGATAAAATTAAGGGTGTACAAAATTCGAATCAACTTGAATAACTCGATCCGAACCGATTTGATTTTTTGAGTTATTCGGGTTGGATTAAAAATTTAAAATGTCGGGTATTTAGGTTGGGTTCTTTTTTTTTTGGAAGAAATTTGAAATAACTCGAGTTGAAATTTATTTTAACTATTTTATTATTTTTAATTTTAAAGATTAAAAGTTAATTCGTATGTGAAAATTAGAGAGATGAATATTAATATATTAGTTCCCTAAATTTTTAACTTTAAAAAAAATAAACCAAATAATCAAATCTCCAATTTTAACACTTCTACAATTTTTTCTTTTAAATTTTTTATTTTCCTTAGCTTAATTATTTAAATATGTTTGATTAGTTTAAGAAAGTCATAAATATAATTTATTGAATTATTAATTTATTAGCCATTTAAAATTTAAATATTCTTTTTTCTTATCATGAAAAAAATGAAAAATATAATATAGATAATATATTTAGTATTTTTCAAATTAGAGATTAAGTTTTTATTTTTAATTGTCATGTATAATTTTATTTGTTAAAAAATTAATTAGATATTTTTATTTTTTGAAAAACTTGTGGTGTACTTACTTGAAAATTTTGTTGAATAATTATTTTATGCTAAAATATTTTGTGTTAATGATAAAATATAATTTTTTTAATTAGTTTGGGTTGTTGCAGTTGAGTCTCAAATTTTTTTAGATTGTTCGGATTGAGACTCGAAGTATAATTCAGTTTGGATTGGGTGAAAAGTGGAAATGTTTCGGGCTCGAGTCATTTCCGGTCGGATCGTAACCCGAACCAACCCATGCTCATCCCTAGAAAAAATTATAAAAAAAGTGAAATAATAAATAGATCAAACGGATTAACCTATGACTCAACTTATTTGGATTAATCTGTGAGTCGACTTGTAACCTATTTAATCCGCTAATGATTCAACCCATTTATAACCTATATATAATGACCCATTCATAATCTGACCAGTTTGCCACAACTAATCTCAATTGTAAAACCAATATTTATACAAAGTTCTTATAATCGAGCTCCAACTTATAATATGACCGTTCTTGCCTCTTGGTGTAGAAGGGTCAAAGCTCCATATCGTAAGAAACAAACATTGAATTTTTTTTTATCTTATATTTTTAATTTTCAAGTTATATAACTAGATTCTTAATTGCTTAAACTCTATATAATTCTTTAATTCAATTTTTGAATAACAATTGAAAGGAAATATTTTCTAATTTCAGCATGCAAGTGTACACAAATTTGGAATTTTTATATAAATAAAATTAGTCAATATCAATCAAATTATGGACCGCCTTGAATGATCTCATTTTTAATTTCTTGGCCAAGAAAGAGGCATTTTTTTTTTTCCTTAAATGACTCTTGGCAGGTAACAGCCATGAATATAATCAAACATACCAGCCAATCGTCAAAAGCTGCTTACGGAACACGCAAGCGAAAGTAACCAAGGCAGAATTTATATCGATCAAATGATCCAAATCTTTGGTCATTCCATAAACTAAATTGTCCTTTTATTCTTGATAAATTACTCTCTCTCTCTTTCCCTTTCCTTCATGGATACATATATATATATATATATATATCTCAATCGACAAATGATTCTGTGACATGCAAAATATTCCTGGCTAAAAGGATGCAGATACTCGTATTCCCTCCAGTCAGGAACAGTTGGACAGAACCATGCTCTCAACAATCTCATCCGCTACTACTCAAACATGGCCAATCCCTTTCTTTCTTCGTGCTCCTGCTCAGTGTAAGCCAAAAATTTACATATGAAAGCAGATAAATATATGTACTAGAGAAAGGTAAGCAATTATATTGATGCCTGATCTTTGACGCAACGCAATTAAATTAGTAACACGAATAGAGAAATGAACTTTTACCAGTGATAAGGTGCCTCACTTGATGACAAATGAGAGAAAGCAGGGATACCTTTTTCATAGAAATATGGCCTTCAATTATCAAGTAAAAGCCCCACCACAAAAATCACAAGTGAATCCATAAAAACACATATAATCCCCCATCTATATGTTCGTTAAATATCTAAAGAAAATTTTCATTGTTTCGTTTCAGATTCACATTAAAGATTATACGATAATCCAAACAATTTACAAGAATATTTGAATAATTATTCCTAGCATGCAAGAAAGCATATGCCCGTTAATTCACACAACCAAAAATGCAAAGAAAAAAAGGAGAAATTTGACACAAAAATTTAACGAGATTCAGCCAATAATATCTATATTCTTGAGCAAGAGAAGAGGAAAATTTCACCATATGAAGAAAAGATCATACAATTTCAATCTCCTTTTTACAATCCCATAAACTCCCTGTATTTTTCAAACTCAATGGGGTTCTATGGCCTTGAAAGAAATATAAAAAAATTCAACAAATCCACACCGACGGCGTGTACTACCAACACAGATTCCATTTTTTCTCCAATTCAAACTGCAAGCTTATTAAAATCGGATCCATAAGAAGTTTAAGACACAAAAGTAATAGAACAAGTGTGTAACTTTGTGGATTCCGTGTGGGTATCATAAACATACTATATTCATTGTATGTCTAGTGCATAATCAAATTAGCTGTATCAATATAAATTCTCAATTTTTCTTCAATTAGGATAATGGATTGGATTATAATTGGATGGATAAATATTTCAAGACACAAAAATAATTGAACAAGTTTGTAACTTTGTGGCATCCCTAATAGAAATATCAGATGTGCTATTCTATGCGGGTATCACAAACAGACCGTATTTACTGTATGTCCAGTGCATAATCAAACTAGTTGTACCAAAGATTAAGCGGGTTTCATAGGAATTTACCTGTCGGTCCCTTGCTCCAGAGAGCCATACCATCTATGGCTGTGAGTTTTCCATCATCTAGGCGTTTCCATGTCTTGATCGACTTAACGGCACCCCAATCTCCAGTTTCTGATTTCTCCAAAGATGCTACCACCACTCTTGCCCTCCTTGACCATCCAGCCTTTCCATAGGCATGATATCCGAATCCCCCAGCATAGCATAATTGTATACCAGTTAGCTGGCCACAGAAGTCATTCAGATGGTCATGTCCTGTAAAAACAGCCTTTACATCTCCTGCCTCTACCATGGTTGTGAAAAAGCCAGAGTTCACAGAAGGAGAACTAATGCCTTCTTGTTTCTCCCCCGTGAAGTTTGATGAATCAAAATTTGCAAATTCAGGCAGTGGAATGTGAAAGTAGACAAGGCCAGGTGCAGGTCCTTTCTGAGCCTCTGGCTTGTTCATGTATGCTCTCTGGGGTGAAAAGAAGATTGATTCAAAAGAAGAAAACTGTTTGAAATTTAGAAACCTAAACTATATGCTTAACGGTTCCTAAAATTCTATCAACAAAGTAGAGAAAGCGAAAGGTTAGTGATACCCTGAGTCTTTGAGAAGTGCGCAAGAACCAAAGTTGTTGAGACGGTTTGATCCAGCCATAGCCAGGAATTGATGGAACATTAGAGTAGTCACCACTATCGAGGAAATACAGATTAAGAACTGATTTATTTTCAAATCTTGAACCTTTAACCCCGCCAATCTCCAGGTTATAATTTCCAAAACCATCAATAACAAGTGCATCTGCAGGATTGACTAGAGCAAGAGTGTTGTTAAGGCCAACAATATGCTTCATAACACCTTCTCTTGAAAGGGTCGATTCTTGATCATGATTTCCCAAAACAGCCACCCATGGTATATTGGATGAAATTGCAGGTCCAAATGCAGCATTCAATGATTTTGCTGCATCCGTGGCATCAAATCCAAATATATTATCCCCTGTTCCACAAAGTAAAATACTTTTTCTTTATCAACTAATCAACTACCAAATCAAGAAATTCAATTTGTGAAACCAACAAGTAGAAAATAAAACCTACCAGTGTAAACGATTAAATCAGGCTTCTCAGCTCGAATCATGCGCTGGACAAAGGCAGTGGTGTTAAGGTCAGAGCAAGCAGGCATCTGACTAGGAAACACATCCAAACAGGGCGTAGTCTTTCCGTCGGCGAAGTGCATATCCGCCACTTGCAGTATCTTGAACGCTCCATTTTTCCCAAATCGCAGTTGTTTCTGAGCACCCACTTCAACTAAGAAGCAAGAAAGTGCGATTGCTATAACTGATGTAATAAGAAATTGCCTTTTTCTCCCTATCGCCATTTTCTTACCCTACAAGAATTTCCTCCCCAGTTATCGAGATATAAGATTTTACCTGGTCTCTCTCATAAGATTTCCACAAACCAACAGGAAGTTTGAATGATCGACGTTGAGAAAAAGATAAACAAAGCCTTCACAGTTGTAAACAAATAATCGAGCTTTTCTAGATAGTTACGTATGAATGGATATTCTAAATCTCAATTCACGTTATTGGATTTAATAGAAAGATCATTTCTTGCGAATTTAATGTAAGTTTCGAAATAACTGCTGGTAATAAATAGAGAACTAGCGACACTGCCAAACCACCAACTAACATTAACTGCATCTTAAGAATTACCCTCGTCCGGAAAAAGGAAAAAAGCTTCTTTTTTCATTAAAATTTTTCTGTGAAGCAATTACCAAACGTACGAATTCCACGCTGTTTATATAGCAAAGAGAAATAAATGTTTTTTAAAGTTGGTCCATCAATTTAATTTCTTGTAACAGTAATATCCTCATCTTTGATTTGTGATATAAAAAACTGTTAAATTTCAATTATGTAAAAAAAAAAAAAGCATTACTCACTATGAATAGTTTAATTTTTCAATAACTATGATAAAATGTCCTTAGTAGTTTATTTTCAGTTGTCTTTCTTTCTTGACTTCTTGTTAACCATTCACTCTAAAATATTTCAACAGAAAAAGGAAATTTTTATAAGAGTGGAAAATTATTTTTTTAAGTAATGACTTCCTTACAGTTGGTACATGCATCAAGCCAATGGATTATTACCACATTAACAAAATTAATTATCATTTTATTTGATAACTACAATATAACTATTTTTATCTTATATGACACATTTTATTAATTTGATATATAAATTCTAGTGCGGTGTAGCCAAGAATTTTTTAATATAATAAAAGAAAAATACGGAAAGAGATAAAAATGGTGATTTTACCATATTTGTTTAAATTAATTATAATGATTTATTTATGTGTGTTCATGAATTGAAATCATGTGATTTTTATATGAATAATATTATTATTACCGATTAATCTCTTCCACGGGATGCACCTTAAGATTCCGTTTTAGTTTTACCAATCAATGAAATCAGACTCCATTTTCGTGAATAATGAATGTAAAAATCAAAATCTGTAATAGGTGATGCGGTTTCTGACAATCTCTAACCGGTGTTAAACTTTTATTGATTAATCTACCATGAATTAGATCAATAGAAGAAATATCATAGATGACAAAAACTTGCCGTGCCGTCTCATTGGTCCAGCATTAATTTTATATTGGCCATATACAAGTATATGGTCTAGTTTCATTCCTCGATTCCCTTTGTCCAGAAAAATCAGTGCGTCATCTATATGTGCCAAAACGTCAACAACCAAAGACAAACAAATCACTGGCAATGTCCTTTCTATACATTTTAGTGCTTTGATCACGGATGTTGGATCTCCAATTTAAGAGCGCATTATGCTGCGTTGCGTCGATTTAAATGTTAAATCGATGTGAAATTCGTCATTCAGAAAGTTCCACTCATTTGAAATGAATTCATGTTATATCAGGATATCACAAGTAACACATCTATTGGCTATGGGACCGTACGCGGTCACCACCAGAAGGGTTTAGATTATTAGACCAATAATACTACACTTTTGTTACTGTTCAACAAAATGGATATGGTTATGTAAGGTCCATTCTTTATATGTACATATAGTCATGTCCGGGTGCTTGTAGTTGGAGTTGGATATTGCGGATTTGGATTAGATAGAATTTGTGTATAAACATTTATATTCATAGTCTGGAAAAAAAATGGAGGAACCGTGGATGCTTGACAATATAGACACAATGTTGTTATCCTGCAGGCATACCTTCCTGGAATTAAAATCAGCAAAACTGAGTCAATCTTTTCTCCCCGGATTGTAGCAGGAACAACAGGGCTTGACACTTACAATGCACCAGAAACCTCACAGAGTCGCATCTCAGGAGACATTCCTTCTTGCCGTTTAATAACATGGTTCTTTATCGTTAGATTATCTGCCATTTTGCCTTGCATCTTGGTCTCTCAATATCCTCTCTCTCTTTTCTACAAAGTGACTGCTCGGTTTACCTCTTTCAGGGAGTTTACCAGCAGGTGCATAGCGTGAATAATTTCATATGATATGGACTACAAAGGGCATTTGCTTGTTTCCTTTCTATAGACCCACAAAAAGTTCAACCGTATAGGCCTCCTGTGTCATAAGCGTTGAGGGAGCCCCCGATGGCTAATGTGACTAAACCATGGTGTCCTGTTTTACGTGGACCTGTGCAATCATTGGAGTCTCACTGGCCCCATCACCTATTCTTTACTGTAGTCCACTAACTAAAGGCAGGATTCATCTAGAATATGCACAGAAGGGCCAGTAGCTAGCAGGTGTTCTTTTAATGGGTGGAATGGAGCCTACATTGGGGTATACAGGCTGGCCTGAAACCCTGTTTCTCTTGGGAAGGTAGTACATGACTTACCGAACCTTTAGTCTCCTATTTTCTCTAAGCGATTCTTGCATATGCAGAAGTTTTTCTATGTTCGCCATCCCTGAAAAGTGCTTCATTCCCACAGGTGATGACCTTGTCATTGTTTAGGTTACAGGGACTGAAGGCTCAATCATCTGACGAGATAATCCTGAATACTTACAATGCCAAGGCTCCCAATAGCAATAGCAGAAACATAAAAAATTCAACTAGAATGCTTGTATGGCCTACTTTGATTATTCTAACAAACTTCCGCCGAATAGAATCGCGCAGCCAAGATTTTAGTATGATGAAGGTCCCAAGAAAAGTTGATACCTACTTCCTATCTAGACGCTTTAAGATACAGAACGATTTCTGAAAATTATCCAAATCCAAGCTTTCTCACATTTAAACTCTAAAAAGATTCAGAAGACAAAGTAAAACTTACTATGATGAGCAAAAAGGAATTTATACAAATTTCATAGTGGTCCTTTTTAACTACAAGAAGCACATGATTTCAAATAAACAACAAAGCACGCAAACATAGTGGAAGCAAATCAGATCAATTGCTCTTATATTTGTTGGCAAAGGCAGATGACTTGAACCAAGGGATCCACACTGAAGTTGTTTTCTGATACAGCCTGTATGCCTCAGCTCTGTATTCTTGTTTCAGCATCCGTTGCTCTACAAGCACAGTAACATATGCTAAGCATAGACTATTAACGAGAGCGCCAACGAAAGTCCATCCTTGTCCAAGGTTCCATGCAAATATAACTAGTCCCCACCACCACAACTGCTCTCCAAAATAATTAGGATGCCGTGAATAACACCACAACCCCCTATCAAGATTGGGCACCACTTGCTTTCCAAGCTCTTTAAGTTTCTCATTTCTGGTCACAAACTCATGGAGCTGTGTATCGGCAAAATAAGCTATCAAAACACCACATAAGCAAACAGCAGCCGCAACACAATCCCAGCTATCCAATGGTATATCCACCGAATGAACAATATAGAACGGCAGGCAAATTCCAGTCAGAAAAATCTGCAAATTTGCAGACTACCAAATAAGAAAATATGCCAATAAAACTTGTTTGCTTAACACATATTCTTCTATCTGCAAAAATTCCTGGCGAGTTTAAAGTCTATAAGCATAAGCTTACAAGGTGCAATTAAGAACTAAAATATATCTATGGGAAGCTCTTTGTGACAATTTATCAAGCAGCTATATCAACTTTACAATTCAGTCAATCAATAACATCTAACGTCAATGAGAAAAAAAAACAAAAAGGTACCATAAAAGAAATACATTACCTGCTGTGAGAGGTAGACAGAGAAAAAGGAAATCCACCACCAATGCTTGCCATACTGGCTGCGCATATCAGTGAATCTCCAGTCTTCTCTGGCACCCCACTGCCACTTTTCCCGCCTAAAGTAATTATGGTTAAGCCTCAAACTCCAAACCCACGTTAATGCAATCACGATTCTAGACCTCCACCAGTTATATTGGGCAAAAGGGTACATCGCATAGTAGTAAACGAGCAACATCGGTATCACAGTCCAGTAAAGATCGATCATCTACGCCAGAAAAATTAAATCATCAAATTCCAACAATTCCAAAATGAAAATAAAAGATATAGAGAAACAAGTGTGAAGTTAAAAATTAAAGCTTTGCATATACCCAGTGGCTTGATTGGATACGACTGATGATCCAGAAGAGGACATTGACATTGAGGAAGAAGAGAATGTGGACCAACAGAAGAGGATGATCAAAGCACCATTTCCAAAAAGGAGACGGAGCGGCGGCATCACGAAGAGTAGAATGATAGTGGTTAAGAAGGGAAAAATAGAAGAGAATTGAAGGAAGTGGAACCAGGAAAGAGATGATTGCGTTCTTCAGATTACGACCCATCGAGACAAAGCGCATAGAGTTGGGCAGGAGAAGTCTGGTTTTATAGCTTATGTTTTGGCAACGGTCCAAAGTTCGAAAAAGAAGAATAGCGCATGGCCACGGGGTATCAAGAAGATAATTATAACTTTATTAGCTTTTGATTCTCTTTCGTGCATGGTGTTTTCATATACTTTAGTTGTTAATAATGATTGATTAGGTTCTGCTTTTCTGATTAATTCCAGTTAAGTCATTCGGTGCATTGGGATAAGGAGATTCTTATATCATTTTCTTGAGGAAAATAATTAAAAAAATTCTTGCTTACCTCTCTTTGGATCATTTTTTTAAAATGTATAGTGTATAATAATATTTATTTTAATTGTTAATTTAAATATATTTTATTATATTATAATTCATTATTATATAATAGCGAAAATCAATTTTTTTTTACAGAACAGTCCATTTACTATATTTGAATAGTTACTTTACTTTTTTATTGTAGCTTTTATTTATTATCCAGCAATATAAAATTATACTCCATTTTATTTGTTCTTTATTACATTTTAAGTAAATATAACAAATAATATAATATATTTAAATATTATAATTATAGTATAATAATGCACATAATGATATATTATAGAATATAATTCAATTCAAGTGATTTAAAGAAAATTACCTTTTGAACAAAGAAAAAAAAAGGAAGTTCAAACAAAATTGGAGGTCAAGTCAAGCCAAAAAAAAACCATCAAATTCACAGCTATATTTTTATTTCCTCTAAATATTGGTATCCACCATCCAAAACCCCTTGGGCTCCAATTGGTTAGGATAGACCCAAATCAACTTATTTTAAAGTAAAATTATTTAATTTTATTTAAAAAATTTAAATTTATAAATAAATGTCCAACCATTTTAAAAATTTAAATTTTGATCCTACCCATAAACTTGATGTAATCTAAGGAATAGATTGTTTGACTTGCTTCATGTCTATTTAAGGTTAAAATAGCTTTTCCTTTTTCAAAATTTATTGCTACAACACGTTCATGGAAAAGAAGCACAAAAGCATTATCGTATCTACATAGACATAGTTCTAAACTTTATAGATATATCATGCTTGAATCCTATTATTTATTTAGTATAACCATCGATCTATATTCCTCCATCAACAGCAGGATGAAACATTTCACTGGTGGATTTGTTTCCGTGTCAAGCCAAAGATTAACAGGTTACAGTATCACCCATCTTTTAGGGAGAAATTCTCAATATGCGGATCGTGCAATGGCAAAGATTTTCTATGGAGCAGCTTGTCCCTTCGTGGAATTGATATTGCTTCTCAAATCTCCTCGATATAACAGGCTATCCATGTTACTTGGGCATGGCAGGCTGGAAACAGACAACAAATTATATTATAATCACACCCAAGGAAGAACTAGTACCTGGTAAGAATGTAATTAAGGCTACAGTTTGACCTTTCATGGAACATTAATAATCTAATATTATCGTGGAGTTTGTAATTTGGATCCCTGCTATTCATAATAATATACAATTATGAGATCGTTACCGTGATTGCAGTGTAATGATGGTTGCTGCCTATGGTGGTGTGCTTAATCATATATGCTCCCATGACTCATTATAGAATAAGTAAAAACCTGCGTACTACGGTCCCCTGCTTCCCTACCTATGCTTTTTCTCTTCCTCCAACTCGACAAAAATTCCCGTAATCTCCGCAGAAATAAAGCTATTGGCTTTACTGCACAGCTACCACGCCTGGATGGAAAAGTAGCACAACCCACGATTTCAAAATCCATTGATGATTATCCAGGCAATTTAGGTGTAAGCAAAACGCTGTTGCAGGGTCCACAATCGGAGGATTTTTTTTTTAGTCTAGCAATGTATAGGTTTGTAGAGGTACTTGATTCAATACTCAAAACTTATTCCAACTGTGCTTGCGACCCTAAGGCTCTATTGGCCCCATGCAGGAATCAAGATAAAATAAGTAATGAGCACAAGCATATAAAGTAAACCCGTCCGGCAAAATCTTGGCAGCATTGTGGCTTTTCTACGCTTGAAAGCATCTAAGGCATTTTATGCTTAAGCCTGCTAATATAGTGATGAGTAAGATCATTTAATCTTTATAAAATAATATTTAACTTTTATGTAACCTTATAAAATTAAGGCTTCATCACAAATTCTTGTAAATCTTAATGGAATTGCTTATATGAATTGATATAGAACTCGTCAATACTTACATGTCAAGCATATATGATTTTCAACATGCTGATGTGTAGCCCACATATACCGACATATACAACATCCGTGCCATATATACACATCAGTGTAAATGAGTTTCATATCAATTCAAGTTAATATAAATGGGCACCATATCAATACACTGCACATCACATCAACTGTTTTTTCAGGACTTG
>CANXYI010396270.1:0-13539 GCA_948208565.1 Hura crepitans | reverse complement strand
ATCATCCATACAAACTTATATCAAGTCACACACCATATTAGATGTAATCATACATCATAACCTTGCACATGTCCTGTAAGCCCTTATACTTATGCCATTCTATTTTCCTAAGTTGTATATGCACTAACATATGTGTTGCATCACGAGCCATTTTATATATGTGTAAAACACTTCACTTTTTTATGCATACTCTTTAGGCTTAGTCATGCATCATCCATCCATACATAAATTGCCATCCACCTAGCATCACCTCATCTAATATAGGTGTCATATGCATTTGAATAATAAAAGTTACATTCTATGCATACCCTTGGCATCATCTAGATTTCATTCACCTTGTACCTTCATACCTAGTATAGGTGTGACATTCCTCCATCAGATATCCATATTATGTCTAGGCACATCATGTACATATCACATGCATTGCTAACCTTCAATTTCACAATCATCCATAGAAGTTAAGTATAACATAACATCTTAAACGTCTGAAGTAAGTATCATATCAAATTAACTATGTATCACGCAAACTAAAAGGATCATCCTTCACTCATGCTCTTTAAAGGAAAACACTCAATCCTTTCCTTTTTTTAACACTTTTCACTACAATAATGGAAACTAGACCTAAAACAAAAGGCAAAAGTCAATTTGTGACTAAAAGTATGATGAGTAACATAATGAAGCATTAGAACAAAGGACAATAGCATTCATACAAGAAAAGATTTGAGAATTCCAATAACAAGGTGCTTTAGAGAACTCAACAGGCATGAGGGCAAGCAATGACCAAGTAACTAGGCCAAGAAAGGCTTCTCATAGATTTACTCATCTAAATAAGCCTTTATCCATGATGCTTAAAGAATTGACAGAAGAGAACCTCTTTCAACCCTTAATACCTGAACACTATTCCTTACCATTTCCACCTAACTATCACCATGACCTATATTGTGCTTATCACCAAAAAACTAGCCACTTGACTAACAATTGCAAAGCCCTTCATCGATCTATCTAAGACCACATAGACAAATGGTGTGATACCTTATCCTAAAAATCACCAATCTCCAGACCTCACTGTTATCCCCCAAATCTCTAAAAAGCAAGGTTCCCTTTTTCTAACATTCAACCTGCCACCTAATGTGCCAACTATTGACCAATTGCAAGATCCCACCAATCGAGGATAAGGAAGGATCTAATAAAGATAGAATAGACTATCATTCTTTTCTTTTCTAGTTGTTTTCTTTCTTCTATGTTGGAATAATTAAAGTTTAATTAAACATCATTTTGGTTGTTTATAAGCATTTTTGTGTACCACAATTATTACATAGCATGGTACTCTTGAAAGTGAGTTGAGAGATTTCAAAAAAAAATGGAAGAAACATGATATGCTTAATCCACAGGTACCCTAAATAGTTCTCGATTTTTCTAAGAATGGCTCACCAGTACTACACACAATTTTGAAGCTTAAGGCTTGATCTTTCCTTTGTAAGGCATGAGAAATATCCCTAAATGTGAGATGTGAGATAAAAAGAAAAAAATAAGTTAGGGGTAAATAAACCATAATAAATTCTTATTTCTTTCAATCTTAAAAAAGGTCTAAGTTCAACAAGCTAAAAAACATAAAGCATCAAATTCATTATACCTCATCATTTTCTTCATAAACTAAAAGCTTATGGGAACCATTATGAAAAGACAAACATTTTTTTATTCTTGCTCACACAATAATTTAAAGGTTAAAAAGTTTTAAAACCTCATCTTAAGCCTCAAACAATTGAGCATCCTGTTTTCAACTATGGTTACCCTCATTTAAAAAGAAAAAGAAAAAGAGTTTTCTAATTCCTACTAGGTCGATCAATCAAGACCATGAGCTTAGGAAAAAGATAGGAAAATTAAGAGAAAATATTTAGTCAAAAAATCTTCGGACTAGCTAATAATAGGGATATCATCAAGGTATTACTCGAAATGATCAAAAGGATGACATTCAACGTATAGTTGAAGCATACGGATTCAAAACACTAAGAGGCATCAAGCTAGCAACTACAACAAGGTACTTACTAAACTTAAAAGCTCTATAAACCTCTAAAGATGTGAGCTTCAAGACATTTCACTCTAGGTTTACAATCTGCAGAAGTCCATGAGCTTTAAACCATATCAACCATTCTAAAAGGTGCAAGTACAAAATCAATTGATTGAACATAGCACAATCAGATCCCAAGCCTTAACCAAATGTGGATAAGTTGATTTCATAAAAAATGTAAAAAAAAAAAAGGAAAAAGAAAATGAAGCTCGCTAGGTTGAAAACTTGCAAAGGGAAGCCTAGGGAAAAACTAGGGCATACCTTGCTAGATTGAAAACCTACAAAGAGCAGTCTAGGCAAAAATTAGTAGTTGGGAAAAAAATATTTATTTGGAAAATCTTTGAATCAGCTAATAATATGGGTACCATACTATGCAACCACATATGTTCGCATGCTCTATCACTTATTCATCATAATTAATCATCTTTCAGCCACACATGTTTAGATGCTCCCTACAATTACTTGACATTTTGCCTCACCACCTTTATGGCACATTCCATCTGACCTTCTCTTTTCCTTCTTCATGGAACTTTTCATTCCTTTTCACTACCTTAACTTAACCTATTTCTTTATAGAACATCTCATTCACATTACCTAAACCTAAACTATCACTTCATCCCTACACTTTCATTAAACCTAAATTTTTTCGATGATAAATCTACGAGGAGAATGATCTTAATAACAAGATGTGCACTATTTCATGCATCTAGACACGTAATTGTCGATGTATCCATCTAGTAGAAAATATATTCACTCATACATCCATTCTAGGAATAGACAACCATTCGCCTATACATGCATATGCATTCATTATCCCTCAATCATAGGATTCATTCATTCCATTATAAGAAAAAATGCATTCATCATTCAACATATATCTGCCTTCACCATTCATTCATCATAGGTAAATATGTATTCGTCACTCAATATATATTTGCCATCAGCACTCATCCATCATAAGAGAGGATTCATTCATTCAAAAGTCATATTCACCATATAGCTATCTTACATGCATTCATTATTCATTCAGATTCCTCATTCATTTAAAAAGAAAATAAGCAAAAACACATGCAACACTACATTCCTTAGAAAGGCAATATTCATTCATACACCTCACCACGTTCCTTTATTTAGAAAATTAAGAACTAACACATGTATCATTTATTCACTTAATCATCACATTCTGATGCTAGAATCATCTCACTCAACCACCATCATGTTTCAACACTTATACATCTAAGATAGGATAGAGTGCATTTATTCATTCAAGAGAATATTAGGTCACTAAACACTAAACACATTTATTTGCACATGTATCAACTCATTCATATACTTACATAAATTAGGCATCAATACATCTAGTATGTAGTCATATGCTCTAGGCATATAACATATATACACATTCATGTACTAGTGTAAGCATGCATATATCATCTGGTATAATTATCTTATCCAGATATTGGTCATATAGCTCATATAGCTCAAAAGCACAAAAGAGAAGTAACATGCATGTGCACATCATTTAGGATAAAGTCATATTCTTTCACATATCATAGAAAAGTCTCATTCATTTAAAGCATGAACTTACCTATACATAGCATTACATTTATATCAGTCCATATCAATTCACACATGCCTAAATATATTTAAGCCTTTAACTCATGCATCAATCAAGCACTTACATCACACACAACACTTGTGCACATAATGTCACACACATACTTGCACAATATTAATGTCCTTAACAATAGATATGGTTCAAACCATTGCTTTAGACCTATCAATAGATCTGGTTTGGTCCATAACATCAAACTATTTTTAGACCTATCACTAGATTCGATTCAGTCCATAACATCAGAATATCTTTAGACTAATCACTAGATTTGGTTTGGTCCACAACATTAGACTATCTTCATACATATCACCAGATTTGGTTCGGTCTACAACATCAGACTATTTTTAGACCTATCACTAGGTTCGGTTTGATCTATGACATTAGACTATTTTTAGACCTATCACCAGATTTGGTTCAATTTACACTATTAAATTAGTCTTCAGACTTATCACTAGATTCAATTTGGTCCACCACATCAAACTCATCACTAGATTTGGTTTAATCCACAACATTAGACTATTTTTAAACCTATCACTAAATTTAGTTTAATCCATAACATCATACTATTTTTAGACCTATCATTAGATTTGATTTAGTCCACACTATTATACTATTCCTCAAGCTTATCACTAGATTTAAGTCAGTCCACCATATTAAACTCATCACCAGATTCAGTTTGATCAATTTTAACCTTTTTGTGCTTATCACTAGATTTTGTTTGGTACACACTATTAGACTATTCTTTAGACCTATCATAAGATTTGGTTTAGCCAGCTTATCTAGACCTATCACTAGATTTGTTCCGGTCAGCTTGTCCAGACTTATCGTTAGATTCAGTTTGGTCTGCTTCTTTAGACTTATCACTAGATTTGATTTTGTCAATTCTTTAGGACTTATAACTAGATTTGGTTCAATCCATCAATAACTTACCAATTTAAAGGCAAGCAAGCACCTATATTCAGTGTGGTTTATCTTTACCTAAAGGAGAATAGGCACTCGCATTCAGTTTAATTCTTTTCAGTTTAATGTTTTTATCTCATATGAAGGAAAACATGCATTTTTATTTGGTATAGTTTACAAACTTTAACAAAGGCATGTTCATATCAAGTTGGATTTTCACTTCACTCGAGGACAAGAAAACACCTGTATTCGATGTAGTTTATCTTCACAATATCAATTCTTTTTTTAAGGGAAGATACAATTTAGATTTGGCTATTTTTATATTTAATCTAGAGGCAGGCATTCATATTTGATGTAGCTTCATGCCAAGTAGATATAACTTTAGGTAAGTATATCTAACTAAAGTACTTTGATGTGCACTATTGCTTTAGCTCTTCATAGCACACACCAAAGTTAGGCAAACTATAGATGCCATAATTGATTTTGACCTAACCTAAAAAGCTCATGGTACCATATGAAGTGCAAAAAAAATAGGAATATATGTATATACTGAAGGGCTTAGGCCTAATTCTAATAAGGATGCAGGGGTAAAACCCCAATGGTATGGACCCATTCACTTTTATGGGTCTATGATGATAACTAGATACATGCTTAAGCAATAGGGTAAGCAACCTAAAATTATGGTCTGTATGGACCATTATGGTGCAAGTCTACAAGGACTTAGTGCCATAAGGTCTGTATGAAGTTACATAAAACTAGAGCTAAGGGCTATGAGCCACCTGAGTAAACCTAAAGCCTAGGTCTATGAGGACCTAGTGATCAAAGTTCGTAAGGACCTGCCGATGAAAAAATTCTAGAAGCGTGATCTCCCTTTTTAAACTCTAATTCCTAATCCTAGCAAGACCCTACTTTTTTTGACTGGAAAGCTTTTTATCAACCTTATTAAAAACCCTCATATCAACCTATTTTAATGTACAATCTACGTAAATAAAGGGATAATTAACACCTAAGCTACACAAAATTGAAGACAATTGACACATAATTGATAGACAATCATCACCTAATTTCTAAGAGTCTAGGCACTAACACCAATGCAAGATTTGTTCTACTAGTCCTAAGCCCTTAATAAATAATCATTCTTTCTAAAACCTAGCCATTGCCTTATTGCTCAGTGTTAACTTTAAGGTAAGATCTGAGGCTCCTTTCATTATATTCATTTATTTATTTGTGTTATTTGTAGAAACCAATAATCTCCCATGGTTAATTGACATGTGAGGTGATTTTATGTTATCCCCACATTGATTATAGGACTAGGTTAACCTTTTAAATTAGTTTAATCACGTTTTAATCATTCATAGAAAATTGTAATCACACTTATTTTCTAAAAATGATGCCTAAGTCCATACTGACATATTTTAATAGATGTGAGGTCCATACAAAATTATTATTTGAATATGTATATAATATTAGGTCCGCATGAACTAATGTTCAATAATAGTTTTTTGTTTATTTTATATACTATTCTTCAACATATCCTATTTTCCATACTGACATGCTTGTGTGATGTTATCATGTTGTATGATTATTCTATGCCTTAATATGCATAGTGATATTTTTGAATTAATGTGATTTCCACATAGACTCCCTTTCACACGGATAATAGTCTACACAAACATATACATTTTTTTCATGCTTATTCTATTTTGTAGTTCACACGGACTCCCTTTTATAAGTAGTGTAGTCTGCATGGACATATGTTCTGAATTCTAATCCTTATAAATACCTGTTTTTATATTTATGTTTTCCTTTGTATGATTTTTTCATCGTTCCATTAGTTATAATTGCCATTTAGGCATGTATCAAGATCATACATGTTTGTATCACATAAGTTGTTACCATTTTATTTGGCATTGTTCTTAAGTCCTCATGGCCCATTATTTGTATAACTAACCTCTTTCTTTGAGTTGTGTAAGAGTAACCATTCTTATTAAATTAGAGGTCCAAATAGACATATTAGCCATGACATGTTGTAGTCCACACGAATATAGATTGAAACTGTAATGAGTTTGTATAGACCTAACAATGTGAGGACATGACTAAATAACTTATTCTATGTTCTTTCATTTTGGATTTGTACCTTTTAATTCTCTTAATTATTTTAAGTTGTAATAGGTAAATTATACAACTTGTTTCACATGAATAAAATCCTAAACTCATATGAAATGGTTTACTATATAATTAATTAGTGTTTTCTTAATAAAATGGTTTTAATTTTTCCTGAATAAAAGTCACATGGAAAATATATTTTAACAAAGGCCAATCTTTTAAAGATGAGAGTTAGGAAATTACCACCAATTCCTATTGAATTAAGGGTAATTGTCAAGTCAAACAACTAGTAATAAATGACCTAATTTTTGGATGTCAATAGATACTTATGCTTATTGTATATTCTTAATATTGCAAACTTATTTCTCTAAGTAAAAAAGTGACATAAATGCATTACTTAAATGCTTTCTCACATGATATAGTATTGATAAATGTTAGAATATTAAAGAAGGTATGTTATTGGGGCAAAAATAAGATCTAATTTTAAACCCTTTCTGAGCAAAAGATTAGTGGTCATAGTGTAGAGCTAGGTGGTGATTCCAAACATTAACCAATCTCATCCTCAATAAAATACATTAAATCTACACTATGTATGATTTTTGACATTTAAAGAGTGTATAGAAAATGTATGTATGCATAATTTAGTTTTTGTGACTTATGAAAATTGGTTTTAAGGGCATTCTACATTTAATTAAAATGTGTAAATGGTGTTGAAGGTCAATTATGAGATGAATTGGATTTTTAAGAGTACATAAAATATGTATATGATAGGGAATTGATACATGTTATATGTATAATCGAGTTTGATCACTTTGAGTTAGTTAATTGAGCATGTGTGTGGAGAGGGAATGAAAAATAGGGAATTAAATTGACTTAATATATGTGTGTGGAGAGGCTGAGTGCTATATGCATGTGGTAAGTGATATCTTAGCTATATGTTAGTTTTAAATGGCATGATGCTGATGTTAAATTGTATAGATGATTAATTAGGATGACTTCTAAGGAAAATTATTTTAATTATGTGTTATTGTGAGTATGTAATTTGACTAAGTGGAGTATAAAAATTTGTTCTAGTGCCTTGAATTAATTAGTATGTTCATAGAACAGGATTTATAAGAAATAAAAGAACTTATAAAGTGATATTATTTATGTGTGTGATATAGCTAAATATGTGAGTTTAGGGTGTTTAATGGGTTCAAAGTGTGTTACATAGATAAATTAGTTCTAATATCTTAATAAACTGAGTGGACATACAAATAACATTTTTAAATATATCAAGTGAAGTGTTAAATTAGTTGTGCATGACATATGATATATGGCCAAAAGTGGGGGTCTAGGGAATGTCAAAATAAATTATGTCAATTAAAGCTATCATATGCTTTGTGAATGATAAAAAATAAATAATAAGGTAAGTACCTCACATAACGATGTATGTGCTTTATATGGATAACTAATATAGGTTATATAATCTAATTGTGTGAGTTCAAATATGTGATGCCTATATGTAACCCTTAAAATCTTGGTTACATGTTAAAGAAATTATCATAGTCTTATAAACACTGCACATGCATGAAAATACAATATGTAAGTGGTAATAAAAGTTAAACCAAAAATTAGGGAAAAGGGGGAAGCTTATAGGAATATTAGACTATAGAGTAAAATATATTTAAATGGGGTTATCAGATGGTAAATCAAGTAATTGAGTAAATGAAATAAGAACTAGGGATTTTGTATGTTAAAATAACTGGACATAACTGCTTGTAAGGAATGACTTATATATAAAATAGTGAAATGGTTAAGTAGGAAAGGTACGATACCACTTACCCGATCCGGTTGCTGGCCGATCGCTAAGTCTAACTAAGAAGTGCACATATAAATGCATTATTCGAACATAAAAACCCTTATCCATTATTACTTTGTTGAAAACACATTTTAGCACATGTAATACTTATAAAAACATGGGTTACTAAAAAATTTTCTGAAACATAGTTACAATTCATTTTTAGGAAATTTCTTTTCAAAATTTTGATAGCATAATGGCTGTACTAGGACACTTTCCTGAAAATGAATAGTAACTTACAAAGCAAACAACACTTTTATAATTCATTTTCCCCACATTTGTGATCCTCTTCTCATTCCAATAGCACCCTTCAACACAATTAATCAATCTCAACCTCTGGAAGAGATATCATACAACACATCAAAATGAAATTAGCTTTAGAGTGCTTTAGAGGCTATAAAGTTGAAAAGAATACACTAAATATAGTTTAGGCCCATTTCCCTTTATAAATGTTTGATGAGTGCTTAACCTATACAACATATAATTCTAGATATCAAAACAAAAAATAATACAAAAGAAGCTATCATCTCTCGATATTCTTAAAGTCCTAAGGCTCGTGCTTAACCTATCTCTTTACTTATGCATAGTAAAACAAATGATGCACTAAGCAATAGCTTACTGGTGTAATCAAATTAATTTGTGAATTTATGACTTTATTACAGCTTAAAGAATATAAATGAACATAAACATTTACCATATTTCTTTATATGCCACATTAATCAAAATATATATAAATACCTTTATATGACATAAACATAATCAATACATATCCAAATACCATAAATTATGCATAAAATCATGCCATTTTAACATCATCATGAATGAAGTTATTATATTACATTAAATATATTTTATTATGCCTATTTTAGAGCAAAAAAATTTATCCTATGGATAACAAGATCATATTATGCAGTGGCCCTCATTAGGGACTATATAACTACTAAATTAGCATTAGTGTACAGTGGACCACTTAGACATTATCGGATGTTGCAGCAGCATAGGGTATCTGTAGTGATCCAAATAGACCTTAGTGGGGGTTGCACCTACATAGATCCAAAGAATAGAATATAAAATTCTGTGGTCATACTTTTAGTGGACCCATGGGTAAAATGCATTAAGACACTAAGGTGCCCTAACAACTGCTATAAAACTTCCTAATTGACTAGCTAACCTATAATGCCCATGATCTAAAGCTCTGTGAATAGTGCTACTAGGCCTAGGAAGTGTGCCGAGGTTATCGGGTCACTTGCATGTGGATTGAGGTAGTGGCACTAGTCATAAAACTTCGAGAAGCCTTAGTTTGATAAAAAAAGGAAAAATTAAAAATTTTAACAGAACAAATAATTCAATTTTAGTAGTAAGGAATACATCTATGCAATAAAACTTTTTAGGCTAAGACAGACTCAAGATGTGCCCGGATGGACCTAAAATCATTAGACCCTGAAGTTCAAAAATTCTATTGAGTCCATTGGTGAAGGAATTTTGAAATCGGAGGTCGTTTGCAAATGCTTAAAATTTTAAGGTTGCCACACAAATCGAGGTAATCTAAAAACTATCTTATCGATGGAATCTAACCACAAAAATTTATGAGCATATAGAAGGGATTAAAATAGGAATTTTAAAATAAATAGCATAATTTTCTGAGGTCCGAGTGAATTTTTATGATTTTTTGAAGTTTGTCAAAAATCCTGGATGGTTTAGGAATTATCGGGACCACCATTGACATGTCAATGGTAGGCCCCACTTCATGACAAGTAGGCATGCAAGCTGTCAAATGGCATAGGAAGCACGACAAGTGGATTTCCACTTGGTTGAACAAAAAGGTTTCTTTCCCCATTTTTCCCTATTGCCGATGCCATTCAAAGAGTAAAACCACCATATCTTCCTCCTCCGACCACTATTTTAGATGATTCTAGTCCCTAAAAATTCTTCGATATGTTAGGCACAATGAGGAATAAGAATCAGGCCAAAAGAAGTTGTTAATTGAGAGACAAGGAGACTAGTTTAGAGTAGTCTAGAACAGGGTGTTTGAGGTGAGTTTTAAACAATTCCTCCCTTTCTCTTTGAATTTCTAGTTGCCAATTGATACTAAGAGGTACCTAAGACCTATGTGTTAGTGTGTATAAGGTATTAATGGCCATGGAAGGCTAGCTTGGAGGCCACAAAGAGAGGGAGAGGCAATCGTGGCAATTTGGATAGCCTGGTGTGCTTGAAATTTTAAGGCTTTTCTTTAAAGGTGTGTGAACATTCAGCCTTTTCTTCATGCGCTTGGTTGCCTAGGCTAGTAAACCTTGACTTAGGATGGCTAGAAGGTTGTATCTAAGGGTGATTTCTTCTTTGGTGATGTTGGTTATCTTGTGTTTTTAATGAATTAGGTAAGGAAATCACTATGGATTATGTATTTTGGCTTGTACTCGTGAGCTATCATGAGTAGTGCTAAGAAATGTTGCTTTATGTCTTAGCTATATTAGCTTAGATTGCCATGTTTATGACCATATTTAATTTCATGGCATGTAAAGATGATTGAATGTTATGATTATATGGAAAAGAAAAGAAAGTCTAATTTCCCTAAGTACCCATAAGCATTAGTCATGGCATGTTGATATGAATTTTTAATGTTATTAAGTGTTAATTAAGTACATTATTTTACCTTGATTATTGGCATGAAATGGCTATGGAATTAGCTAAGTAAGAGGCATAATGATATCACAGTATACACTTGAAAATGTGTCTTGAAATGTCTAAGAAAGAGTTGAATTAAAACCTATAGTTAAAGCTTAAAATAATGGCCTAAAAGTGGCTCTAAATAAGCCATTAAAGTGAGCCTTAAATTTATGCCTTTGGGCTAAAGTTTTGAGATTTAAATAAATGGAATTTGTGACTATATTTTGGCCATGGATTTGGCCTAATTATAGTTGACTTAGTGCCCAATAAAGTACTAAAAAGAATAGTGAAAACTGAGTTTAATTTGGACTTAAAGTAGTCCTAGAAAATTGCCTTTAAAAGTGGCCGAAATGACCTATAACTATCCAGTTGACCTCTACCAGAACCAAAAATATCATCAAATAGAAAGCATTGTTTTTTTAAGTGAAAATGCCATGAGAATTCATGATACATGACACCTTGAATTTTGGCAACAACAGACCTAAAAATTGTTTTGGAAATTTTACTTTGTAAAGCTAAAAAGTGGCTATACCAGTTTGAATAAAAATTTAATGTATAAGATAAAATTTTAATCTATCTATTTTTTAAATTTAAATATTATAAGAATATTTTTGATCCATAAATGAATTTAATGTAAGCTACTTAGCCCATTAGTTAGACACCCATTGGATGTGTTGACCGATCAACTTATGGTTTTATAACTACTAGTTCATTAGTGGCTAGAGAGGTCTACAAACTAATCTACATTATGTCACCTAGTTTTTGATGATATTAATTTGTGGCTGGAGAGCTCTATGGACTGATTTCTATTATGTCACCCAGTTATTGATGATGATTTATGGCTAGGAAGGCCTACAGACTGATCTCCATTATGTCAAAGTTATTTTATTTGTGACTGGGGAGGCCCATATGTTGATCTCCATTATGTCACACAACTATTGTGTTTGGGGAGGCAATGACTAATCTCTATTATGCCACACATGGAGGTGCAGCAGCATAGGTCCAAAATAGGGACCATTGCACCAGTTTATTATCCCTTTAAATCCAATGTCTTAAGGTGTTGTCTTCTTAGTCAAGCTAGTGAAATAAATTAAGTAATAAGAAGAATAATTATTAAAAATGAAGTTTAAGCTTATTTAAATGTCTTTTTCTCAGAAAGTAGTAAAAACACAATCAAAGGGTATTTTAGTCAATTTTTCACATATAAGCAAATAAAGTAAATTTCTTAAAGTATGTTAGTTAAAAATAATAATACTTGTCTTAAATGATTTATTTGAGTCATAAATGCTATCTTCAAACTTTAAAAACACCTTAAGGGCATTTTAGTAATTTGGCACCCAAGTGCATAACTGAATTATATAATGAAGTAGAATCATTCTTTAACTGCACAAGTATATCAATAATATAATGCCATGATTAAACTACTTTTGAGTTCACCATTAAGTATCTTGTATACTCAGCTTACCTATTTTGGTACGTAGGTACACAGCAGCAGAAACCTACCTTATAAAGCATGACAATAGTGGTTCTGAGGACACAAGAGAAGAATTTTGATGTAATTATTGTACAGTTTTGATATCTATGTACCTAGGTAGGACTTAGGTAGAATTTGTATATAAGTAGTGGATATGTAATGTAAATTAAGTAATTATAACTTGCTAATGTAAATAAGGTATCTATATCCATTCTTTCATGAAAGTATAATTTTATGTGATATATGATGTTGATGTGAGCCTAAGGCTTTATATATATGCATGGTTTATCTATGGCCTGAGGCCTAAGTTGATATGTGCTTAAGTTGATGTTAGGTTGAATATGGGGGACCAAATGGGTCCAAGTGTTATGAATTATTTATAGAAGTGTTAAATAGGCCTAAGTAAATTTTTTGGATATGACCCGGCTAGATGTTATGCTACTGGAATTTCTAAGTTTTTGAGAATAACCTGTAATCACTTGAATTGGCATTTTTGTATAAATATACCATGATACACTATAAACCATATGTAAAATTGAATTTTGAAATAAAGTGAGATAAATGATTTAAGTAATGAAAGTAATAGAGAAAGGGTGCTAGTGACTTAGAAGTATGTGCATCACTTATAAAGCCTCCTAAAGGGTCTAGTTGGGGGTGTCACATTTGGTGGTATCAGAGCCTAGGTTTAAATGTTCATCGATAGAGCACATGTATATCCAATGTTAAGTTTCTAATTCCTCTAAACTATTACATTGTTCAAAGCTGATAAGTTATTCTTTTGTAGTAAGCATATGGCTGAGTAGGCACCTAAAGGAGAGCCTGAAGAGGTGGCTAGTTTTGCACCAACTACAATTCAAGGGGTAGGAAATACA
>CANXYI010396224.1:0-10856 GCA_948208565.1 Hura crepitans | reverse complement strand
ATTATCATATATGAACTCTATAAATAAAGAACGTTAAAATAAGCATATAAAAATAGTGAATTATTATATAAGATCTCATCAGGGACTCTAAAAGTTAAGAACACTAGAAGTTAATTATCATAAGCTACATGACAAATATATGGCACAAAATAATGAGAAATTAGAATCATTATGCAAACTAAAGGCATTAATTTGATTAAGGATTAAAGACTAGTAATTATAATAAAAGAGTGAGATATAATAAGGTAAAAGGATTTAGAGTAGTAGTAATATAAGGAAAAAGGTATTTATGCACATTATGAATATGCTTTTTTTAAAGGAAAAAAAAGATGTACAAAATTAAAGAAATTAAATAAAATACAAATATAAGACTTAATAGTAAAATTAATCATAAGTTTCATGATTTTAGAATACATTACTGAGCCACTTTGCTCAGCACATTAGCTTTTACTAATGTGTAGGTTTAATTGAGATGGGCGAGGTAGTGGATCAAGTCACAGCATATGATGGGAGTCATGGGCTAGTAATTTGGTAAGTATATCTATTACAAGCATTCAATTATGTTTAGCATGTCTAATACAAATAGTTGCATAGAATGTATACTTGGTAATAGTAATGCTAGATCATCTTATTAATAACCAAAGAAGGTAATAACATAATATTGGAGAGCTACTTAACATTAATTAAGATTAGTAATTTGTTTCATATATATCATGTTTAAATGTGATACATACGAGGAATTTTAATAAATAAAGTGTGAGTTAAATTTAGCATTGTTACACTAAGGAACTAAATAGGGATATGAATGATATGATAGAAAAACTGCAATTTAAATTGGCTTCCTAATAATGTTAAAATTATCATAACTGTGCATATATAGCTCATTCAAAGTAAGAAGTGTAAAGTATTTAAAGAAGTCCGTAATTAGTATGTAAATTAAGAAAGCTAAATAAAGAATCTAAATAGAGAGAATAAAGAATAGCAATCAAATTGAAGATATGACATCTTATACTAAACTGGCTACCAGTTGAGTATAATTGTGTTATAAATGGCTTCTTCTTTAATTGCTCCCCCTTTTTTCTTCTTTCTTCCTCCATTCAGACACCTTAATCTCACATTTTAACCACTTTTTCATGATGCCTAAAACCTTAAGATAAAGATTATTATAAGAAAGAAGGAAATGATTTAAAGATTTCATGACTTTAAAATGTTGATGAATAGTAATACAAATTTGAGTAAATGGCCTTTTTTTTATAGAGTTTTATATTTTTCTAAGATGTCTTTAGGGTTTAATAAGTGTATTCTAAAGTTTAATTGAAGTTTGATTATGCTTAGAGTTTGTTATGGATTTTTAAAGGTTATGTGTTATATGTTTGTAGATAAAGAGGAGCTAAATAAGGCGAAAGCCAAAGAGAAGGTGTAGAAGCGCTCAAGTAGTGTAATTGAACTCATTTTATGTGTATGCAATAGAGTATGTAATGTGTGTGTCACATTAATTAAAGTGTGCATGTTGTATGTAATAAATAGAAGTGTGAGTGGATATTGGCATAAAAATGGAAATTGTAGTGTTATTATGTTTTATGAATGCCTAAACATAGTTTAAAAGAAGGAAATTAAAGTGTTAAGTTTGTGCACTTAGTGTGGTCGAATAATGGTTTTAGTGTACCTTTATGTGTTCAAGTATTCATTAGTTATGTTTGATTATGCAATAATTAAGTATGTAAAGTTGTAATTGTATTAAAAAGGAATAATGCATGAATGATCTAATTTGATAATATGGACATAAGAAGGCTAAAAACATTAAGGTGTGATAAATGGACATAATGTGTGTGTTCAATGATGATTCAATGACATAATATGTTATGACATGGCAAAAACTAAGTTATAAAAGTAATATTTGCTATAGATTAGTATAGATATGTATGATACATGTAAATGTGTATGTGCATATGTTATGTTAAGATGAAATGGTGGTGATAAAATGGATGTGCATTCACATATGTATAATGTAATGAGCTAGTGATAAATAAAGTTTAATTGATTATTAAGGTAGAATTAAAGGCTATGATGTGATGTAATGGTTTAAGATTGACATAAGTATTTTGAGTTAACATTAGTATAGGTAATATGCTAATTGAATTTGATTGATTAAAGTGTTGAACATGAAATGCTATAAAGGAAAGAATGCTTGTATGTAATGTATAAAATGAAAAACTATAAAGGCATGTTATGCATGATATATCAAAATGGCTTGGATTTCTTATGTAAGTATGAGCAAAATATTAGGATGCAATTAGGATACATGAATTAAAGCTTGAGTACAAGGGAATTATACATATAATTCATGACTTAAGATAAGTAGAAGTTATGTTATTGTGTAAAGTGTACGTGTTTAATTAAAACATGCTTTAATGATAATGTGGTATATAACTAAATGAAAATGTGAGAGGGAGAGGTTTTTGTTATGTTGACCAAAATTTGTAATGTCTAGATAAGATATTCATTAGGTTGTTAAGGTGTTATGAGTCATACATACGGAGTGTATGTATGTATGTATGTTTGGTAAAAGTAAGGTATATATGATTATGAGTAGTGTAGCAGATATGATTTGTATATTGATATATATATATGTTGAAAACAATAACTCAAATGAAAGTGTGTATATAAGGATGAAAAAACATATATCATACGAGTGTAGCTATCATGTAAATTTCGTAGGGATATTGCACATATATTATGTCAGTGCAACCATCGTGTGGGGTCTATAAGGCCACTACACATATATCATGCAGATATAGCTACCAGGTATGGTACATAGGGCCACTATGCAAATATCTATACCACTACACAATTATGCATAAACAACCAATTAAGTAGGAGAACTAGAATAACATAAGTAAGTAATTAAATTAAATATTGATAATAAGAATGAACTCATGTTATTATTTACATCTATGTGTCGATCAAAGGGTTTTATTCATGGCTAAACACTACTTTTCTAATATGCTTAAAACCTTGCTCATATATATATATATATATCTGTGTGTGTGTGTGTGTGAACTATTGAATCCTTAAATAGTATAAATGCATGTAACTTATGTTTATGTCTTGGATAACTCGATAAGTGATGCTAAATAAAGTGTAAATAACTTAAGGTAGAGAACACTATAAGGTATGTAGTATTATAGTTGGAACTGCATCATAAATTTTAGTCAATGGTATGCTAAACTCTCCATATTGGTATTAATTTGTTAACTTATGTTACCTATCATAATAACTTTGTCTATATATTATGAATAATATTATATTGGATCCCCCTCTAAGCTTTAAAGCTTAATGCCTCATTTGTTTATGATGCATAGGTTCTATAAGTCATAAAGATTAAAGGATCTATAGGTTGGAGAAGAACATGGTGTTCAAAGAGAAGCTACTAATATATATAGGACTTATGTGATTTGTGTATGATAATAGAATAAGATGTGTGTTGGTGCTTATATGTATTCTAATAAGGGCTATGGCCAAAGTTGTATCAATGATATTTGTAAATAATTGAGTAGGGGATGTGTGAGTGTATGTGCATGTGTGTATATGCATGGTTGCAAGATTTTGATTTATGATGTATGTTGAGATAATATAAATATGGTTGGCAAGTTTAAGATGAGTTAGAATATGGATATCTATGTCATGGATGATAAGAAGGATCAATGTAATCTAGTTATGATGCTTGAGCATATAGATGTGTTTTTCTTATAGGTTGCTATTCGTAGCGGGAATCATGTCACTGCTAAAGTTGTTATGCTACTGAATTTTTAACACAATGATTTCCTAGGTAGTTAAACTTTATATGGTTTTTGTTGAATCAGGTTGTGAAAAGTTTGAATGGTAAGCAAGTTTTCACAAAGGTCTTTAATTTATATGGAATTTTAAGTAAATACAGTCTAGATATCATTTATATGCCACTCCTTATTCAAACTCAATGATTTTTTCCGGTGAGGAGTGTCACAAACTAGGTCTATTCTTTGAACACTTTAAGTTAGCCTGTCTAGAAAAAGAGGGACACAAATAATGGCAACTCTACTACAATCATGATGAGACCTTGTTTCAAAAGTAACTCAAATTAATATAAATTTTTTTAATTCATAATTTTATCCTTTTTGTTTAGAATAAGTTAGGCATCCCTTTTTACTATCAATAGCATTTAGAAGCATAAAGCAATTTTCATTTAATTTGGGAGTATGTTAGAGATAATACCCATAAAATCCAAGCTTTATGCCATTAAGGTATATTGAATGGTTAACCAATCAATCATGTGCTCATGATGAGACATACCTATTGTAGAGGTACCATGCTTGGATGACCATAACTTGCATGACTTGACCAAAAGCCATGTAATATCCAATAGTAACTTCAATTATGATTCCTTATAATTTGCATTATTGTGTTACATAGACATCTATTTGTGAAGTATGTTTAACCATATTGAAATATTATTGAATCAATTTAGGCCTTGTTATAATTGGGATGGGCTAAACATTGTATTTTAGCTTAGTTGAATATACCTAACAAATATGGGCCAAAACCTTGGTGCATGTGCTTTAAATATGAGTGTCATAATGTTCAACTTTTTGTTGTTCATTATTTGAACCTATTTGGACCCCAGTGTCCCATGTGTAAAACCTCATAGGAATGATGGCAAAGACCTTATATGTTCGAGCAATAAGGTTAGAAGACTCTTATATGTGTTTTTTTTTATGTATACACTAATGCATCATTCTTATACATTCTCATTTTGTTCATGTATAACATATATCTTATCAAAATTATGAACTCACATCTTACAAAACTCTATCATCTTTTTTGTTAATATTCCATATTAAAATCATTGTGCATCATTAGAAACATGTTTTAACCTTGCTTAGATATAGATATACCTTACATGCATTTATTAATCATACACCACATATCATTATCGTACTTATCATTCAGGCATTGAAGTGTATCATTCTTACTCATATATAGCTAAATGGTGAGCATCTTAGGCTAACATCTTGTAAAAGTTCATTAACTTCTTACACATGCATAGATACCCCTGCATTTTGAATCATGGACTATTTTAGGTTATACACTCATACATACCCTTAGCATCATTAAATATACCATGTGTAGACACTGGGTTTCTTAGGCTTCTATGTTGGAATTACCTAATGATAAAGAAAGGACAAAGGTTAGATAAATAGGAATGTCAATGTGTAATTTGAAGTTCTCTTCATTGAAAGTTATGAGAGGAAAAAAGTGCTTTAAAAAAAATGAAAAATTCAAGATTCCCCACCATTAGAGATAAAAATGCATTATTTTGTGAAACAACCATTTCAGGTTCTAAAATGGCATTATTTTGGTTGAGGTGGTAGAGTCCATTTAAGACTCCTAAATAGGTAAAATAGTTAGTTCACAAGCTAAAATGGCCATTTTAGCTTTAAAAAGCCATTTTTCCATCCCTAAAATGGTTATTTTGCTCCTCGATCTGTGTGTATAAATACAGAGATCCCTGTTAGTCTTAAGGGTTTGCTTTTTTTGGTAAGTGTACTCTTAAATATACAACAAACATTTTTTAATCACTATTTTTCTTATTTTAAAGTGATTTTACAAAATTTTTTTCTCGATTTCTCTTAAATTAACAAATGCTAAAGTTCTAAAGGAAATTATACGAGTCAATTGTGATCTTTTGGGATTTTATCTTACTTGTCATTTTTGCTATTATCAAATACCCAGTTGTATTTTAGGCAATTTTGATGTAATTTTATTTTTATTCAATTAGAATGTATTTTTGGCAAATTTCCTAGTAAATTTTACATTTTGGGTTCAAATGTACTTTAGGAAATTGCCATGTAATTATATTTTCCTTTTTGAATATTTCCTTATATTTTTCATGAATGTTGTAATAGGTAGAAAATGATTTTTACACGTTATGAAAAATAACCAAATTAATTTCTATATAATTAACTAGTGTTTTCTAATAAAATAGGTTTTGATTTTTTTTAATAGAAGTCATAATAATAAAATTTTTTTTCATATATTGGCATATAAGAGCAAAAGTTCTCAAAGAAAATCAATAGCCTAGTTTAATGTATGTTTGCCTTTAAAATTTGTATATTTTCTTTGTATTTATAAATATTTTATTAATTCTTTATGTGATTAAGTGTTATATTTTTAAATTCAAAACCTGCTTGAGGAAAAGATAAATTTATGAATTTAATATAAAAGTTTTGTATTAACTTAAGTTATAAATAAGAGTAGGGTTCTAATCCATTGTCTAGTTTTAGCCCTACAAGGTATTTCCTAACATCGATTAGTTGCAATTTTTACCTTTTGATGCCCAGCTTGCTCTTTTTAGCATTCAAATAGGAATGAATTAAGATTGCTCTAATTTCTTTCTCATCTTTTGAGACTTGAGAGATGGGATTTAAGTTAAATCTTTAGTTATTTTAGTATGACAGGCCATAAAAAGGAGGGACGCAAATAGTGGTGACTCCACTAGGGACACCATGAGACCATGCTCTAAAAGTACCTGAAATCAATATAGAATTTTGTGTTTTGAATTTATAATATCATAGTTGTTTTTTCAAAAATGCATTACATGTTAGAGCCTTAGAATAAGTTAGATATCTTTTCTCACCCTGACGTCATTTCAAAGCATGAACACATTTTCATTCAATTTGGTTGAATGTTAGAGGTGACTTCAAATCCATGCCTTATACCTATAAGGAATATTAAATGGTGAACCGATTAATTATATGCTTATAATGAGATAGACCCATTAGAGAGGGACTATGCTTGGATGACCATAAATTGTGTGACCTAACCTTAAGCCCATGTAATAACCAATAGTAACTTCCCCTAAGTTTACTAGATGATGCTACATTGTGTGCTATATAGGCTTACATATGTGAAATATGGTTTAATCATCCCTAAATGTTGTTGAACCTATTAGACCTTTTTAATTAGAATAGACTAGACCTTACATTTTGGTTTGATTGAACATATCCAACATATATGGACCAAATGTCTTGCATGTGTTTTTAAATACAAGAAAAATAATGTTCAACTATTTGTAATTTATTATTCAAATCTATTGGGCCTCTGGTGTCATCTAGATAAGCCCTTCTAAGAAAGAACAAATTAACCTCATATGTGTGGAGTAACAAGGCTAAAAGGTTCTTACTTGTTTTTGTTGTTGTAAACATTAACATGCATCTACACTTCATGCATCTCCATGCATTCTTTTGCATTTCATTTATCATTACTAACCCTTTATTTTATAGCCATCATAGATCCTTAAGCCATTTGCGTTCATAGTCCAAATGGAAGAATAATATGAAGAGAGATCACTCTTACCACATACAACACATATAGAATAGAGATGGTAGGATAGAGACAATATGCCTCTTCCACTCAAGACTTTGAGGCTAAGTTGGATTAGAAGCTCGAAGAGTTCGAAAGGATAATGATATTCATAGTGGTAAAGGCAATAGCTAGGGCTATTCCTACTTCTAATTCACCATTTCTTACTGATGTATAATTAGCTACACCTATTACAAGAATAGTTGCAACTTTTAAGGGGATTGGTACTAAAAAGGAAGTTAGGAGCTCAGGAGATAAGGCAAAGAGGGCCTTATTTTTCAATTTAGAGTTTGATTTCTATGAAGACTCTAAAGATAAAGGGGAATGAATAAGGTTCCTTGTAAAGTTGAAAATGCTGCTATGAAAAAACTAGTGGAGAAAATAGAGGCAATGACTAGGCTCATCACTTTAGGTAAAAGGTTAGATCTGAATGAATTCACCTTAGAATCTAAGGAACAATTAACTTCTAAGTTTAAGATGCTAGAATTGCCCAAGTTTGCTAGAACTACATATCTACGAGCCCATGTCAAGTAGTATGCCATAGTCATGTATGGCATAAAACTCAGTAACAGTTATAAAATTGTTTATTTTAGCTTTATACTAAGGCAGAGGCATAGATTGGTGTCACATGCTAGAAAAAAGGTAAAAGAAGATTTATAGAAGATAGTTAAGGCTTTCTATAACCAATATGATTAGAGCACCCATATATAGGTTATTATGAAAGACCATGAGTTGCTAAAATAGTAGTCTAATGAAACCTTCTTAGATTATTTGATGAGATGGAGGTCTAGATTTCTAGAGATGAGAAGAAAGCAAGAAACATTAGATCAGATCTATATGTTCATAAAAAAATGCTCGTCCATAATTGAAGGATAGGTTGAAAGCTAAGGGGATAAAAGATTGGGAGCTACTTAAGAGCATTGCCATTAACCTAAAAGAGGAACATATAAAGCAAAAGAATAATTTTGTGGGATTCAACAATCATAAAGGGTTAAACAATAGAAGTATAGGAGGAGCTAGTTAAAACAAAAGTAGTAAGAGCACTAAAGTATATGCTACTTTGATATACTATTCTAACATAAACAAGCCACTGTCTTAGTGCCTAAAGTTGTTCCATAAGAAGGGAAAGCTTCAACCATTTTTATCTAAATTAGTTATGAGTTAAAGATATTGTGACCACTTATCAAATTTATATTGCCAATATCACTAGCACACGGACCATGATACAGACAACTGCCATACTCTGAGGGATAAAATTTATAATTTAATTAACTCAAGATGGACTCCTAATCCATAAAAGAGAGAGAAATGATAGAGTGCCTATTCTAATCTATCTTTGATAGTAAATATGATTGGATTGCTAGAGTGGTTTTTTGTTATAAGGCTTGCACGATAATGACTATTTAATAGTAAAGCGGAAGAAGGTAGAAAAAGAATAAAGGTCCATTTGTGTAATAGATATATGGGCTAATAATAGTGAGAGCAAGTAAAAAGAAAAGGTCAAAGATTTATTGGTCGATTGAATAGTGAACTAGCTAGAGAAGCAAAAGTAAAAGCAGTGACCCAAAGCAGTTGAGTGGTGCTAAAAGTTGAAAAAGAGCCAATTCCCTTAGCTAGAAAGAAAGAAAAGGATATAATGATGAAGTAGTTGAAAAAGACTCCCACACTAATTTCCATCTGGGATCTGTTGTAGCAATCCCCTTCACATCGAGAAAAAGTAGCTGAAGCTTTGTTTGCTACAATAGTAGCAACTACGATTTCTCTATCTCAACTATTAGAGATAGTGAAAGGGGAAGAAAAGGAAGTGGTTAGTTTCTTAGATGCAAACCTTCCACCAAAAAGATGTTATTAAAATATACTTTATACATCAATATTGAAGTCAATGGCAAGACCATAGTATGTGTAATAGTTGATGATGGTTTGCTAATTAATGTGTGCCTATTGAAAGCAATAGCTACATATAAGAATGAAGAGTCGATGATCTCCCAATCCAAACTCACTATTATGGCCTGTGACAACACCAAAAGACAAGTATATGATACTTTCAAAATCAAGGTCAAGATATTGGTGATTTTAGACAATATGGAATTTGTAATGGTTGACATCTTAGCTAACTTGTCCTTCACTTTGGAAAGAACATAGTTCCATAAGCTAGAAATGGTCTCATCAATAATGCATCAAATTATTAAGATCCTTTATAATAATAAGGTAGTAACAATATGAGCTCTAAGGAAAAATTAGGTATCAACGATTGAACCAACCATTCAATGGATTCAACATAGTTGGGATCTTTTTTTTGAAGAAGAAAAAGATAACCCCAAAGTGGTAAATATGCTGAAGAAGATGAATTATTTGCCAGATGCTAGTTTGGGCAATGATTCATAAGGTTTGTAAAAGCTATATAGCCAAAGGGGGAAAAGGACTAAAGAGGTTTAGGAGGCATAAAAGAGACTTTAGAGCCAAAGAAAATTAAAAGAAGCATCCCACCTCTAGAAGAGAGTTTTATTCAAGCTTTAGAAAGCATTAACTACAATTGAGAATTAGAGCCTACAATAATTAGTGGAACTATGCCTAGGTTTGAAATCTTTAGTGATGTGTTTCCTTAGGCTATTAGTAATGTTAAGATTGCCATAGATTTCTAGGATAAAGAAGTCAAGACCAATCTAGCTGATCTAGAGATTAAACATATGGAAAAAATTCTAACCATAACACTACTTCAAGACAAGGGGAAGAAAAAAGCCGAAGAAGATGACTAAAAAGATCTATCTAATATTGTTTATGTACTTGAACTATTTGATGATAATGTTTCTAATTCTTTTGTTAATAAGATAAACAAGTTTGCTTATTTTTGTGATGCCTCATTGCATCATAAATATCGATAATCACAATATACATAACATGTTTGACATTCATTCAATCAATGCTTCCTTTTTTACTCTCGGTACCGATAAAAATCCTAAATAAATTTTAATTGCATCAGATATGACTCATAAAGTGAGGAATAAATTTGATAAAATGATAAAAAAATACAAGAAAGTCTTTGCATGGACCTACAAACACATGCCTAGGATTGATAAAAAGTAGTTAAGCATGCCATCCATACATATTTGTAGGCTAAGCTAATAAAACAAAAGTTGAGGAGAATAATGCCAAAATAGGCAAAGAAAATAGAAGATGAGGTACACAAATAGATTAAAGCCAAGTTCTTAAAAGAGGTACAATATCCAACTTGGTTAGCCAGCATGGTACCTTTCGCTAAAAAAGATGGTAGGGTCTATAAGAACCTAAACAAGGCCTACCTTAAGGATGATTTTCCATTGCCATACATTGATTTTCTAGTTGAAGTGCAGCAATGTATAAGATATACAACTTCATTGCTGGATACATCAATTACAATCAAATTTTGAATAAGATAATAGATAGGATAAAAACTACCTTCTTCATTAAGTTGGGGACAT
>CANXYI010396196.1:0-13809 GCA_948208565.1 Hura crepitans | reverse complement strand
ATAATTACAGGAAAAAATTAACAAACAGGCAGTTATAAGCAAAATTGTAATGAATAGTACATAAATTAGTAATAATGTCATAACTAGTTTAATTAATGGACACATAGCTTAACCCAAACCAGTGGGTCGGCAAGAAAGAATCAAATATGCATAACATTATAAATCTATATAGTTTGGAATATACATAGACTCGAAATAAACTAATTGGTGAAATCTATAGACAAACAACTAAATTCCAAGACTATAATTGTTAGAATTATCACATACATAATATAATAAAATGTATATAGACTTATGGTAAGAGATTAACTTATATTAACTTACTAATGCACACAAACAAGGAAGGAATAAATAGTAGAATAAAGGAAATTACTGAAACAAAAAAATTAAGGAACAAGCATAAGTAATAAACACATATAAAAGTGGTAAATGGCTTAGGTGAATTTAACGGCATGTATGCGCTACAAATATATACATAAGTTAATGTGTGCATGTTTTATTAAATACACCACTAAGCATATTATTTTGTGTATCATGTTTTCTCTATATGTAGTTTATAAATAGGTTTAGAACTAGAAGGAGCCTTAAAAGGCAATAGTTCAATGTGGCTTAGACAACCTCCAGTTGGTAATTAGTTTATATCATTTAGGTGATATAGAAATAGATAGTGGCACTCATATGTGTATATGTAAGGTATGGGTCTAGTGCAGTAGTATACATAGATGTAGCTTGTTTATATAAACTAAATAAATAGATGTTAATAATGTATAATTGTCATATGACATATGATTAGTGTGGTATGATATTATTATGATGAAACATGTGTATGGTTGAGATGTGTTTGATGATAGATTTTGGAAAGGTGATGAGATTAGAGGGTCAGAAAGACCTAGATGATGGAGTTGAGGTTGTAAACCATTATAAAAGAGTTATTTTGCAAGTTTAATTTAAAATAAGTCACTGGGCAGCCATTATGCTGTCAAAATTTTGTTAAACATAAAAGTACAATTTTAATTAGTAATTCTCATACCATGTACCTTAAAGATACATGTAGGCCCCTAATGCTCATAATGTAAGCACACCATAGGGAAGTGATTAGGTAATGGCATAATTGGTTAATGTGTCATCTCTTATTTAGGCTGGCAATAGTTCATGTAAGAGGTGTGACAATATGCCATCTCTCATTTAGATCCGAAAATTGGGTTGAGTGAGGGGTGTCACATTAGGCAATATCAAAGCCTAATTTAGGCATTCCTAGGTTATATATGAATGCCATAGGCCTTATATATGTACATAGATCACACAAACACTACATTACTTGAGGCTAATGATTGTTTCTTGATATAGATAAAAAATGAGTAATCAAAGGTCACCTATTAGTGTAAATGAGGTAAACTCCACAACCACTATTATAACAATATAGGAGCTAGTAAACTCTACAACTGCTACACCTAGTGATGCAGTGCAACTAGTGCCAACATAACCTGCATAGCTTGAACAACTTATGAAAGTACAATCGGTATTGGTACCAAGTAGATTGTAACAACTATTATTTCCCCTCCACCACTAGCATCACAACAACATTTACTATCACAAACTTTTCAAGGAATCCATTTAGACTGTGTAGAAGGGATGGGAGTTGTTGATTCCCCAAGTGTAGATAAGGGAGATAAGAACACTCCTAAAACAAGAGGTGCTTTATCATGAGACAATCTTGTTCAATATCTAAAGCTAGTATGAAATGGAAAGGTGACCCTAATACCTTAGCATTGTAGAAACTAGCTTCGTATCAAAAATCAAGTCTAGTAAGTTAACCCAAACTTAAACCACAATAGAGGCTAGTCACTAGTACTCCAGTCTCCATAGCTATGAGTGCTTTCTTAGTGTATAATACATATGGTAGAAGACATGAAGGCATATGTTAGAGACCAGTTTTTAGAGAGTATTGCAAGTGTGGCTCTAAAGGCCACTGCCAGAAAAATTATCCATTAAGGCTAGACATAAATGATTATTCTAGACTTTGGACTCCTTTACTTACACCTACTGGAAGTTAGAATGAGAATAAAGTAGATGAAGTAGGACCTAGTGAGAGGCCTAGAGCTAAATCTAGCTAGAAGATTGAAGTGAGAGTACCAACTCACTAGTATAGAATTTCAACTAGGGAAGAAGCAGATACTCCTAATATAACTATTGATATCTTTTATTTCTTTGACTTTTCAATTTTTGCAGTAGTAAATCCAAGTTCCCCACACTCTTAGGTGTGCACAAGTAGCATAAGATAGAGGCCTTCATGTTAAAACACCAAGATATTGAGATACTAGTTAACGACATGATAAGACAATGTGTGATAGTGAACCAAGTTTATGGAGATATCTTACTAGTTGTCTAAAAATACACCTTCCTTACCCATTTGAGTGAATTACCTCTTAATAAGTTCAATGTTATATTAGGAATGGATTAGTACTAAAATACCATTTAGTAGTGGATTGCAAACAAGAAAGGCCCACTCTTCATGCAACAGAAGGAAAGGAAATTTATAGTACTGGGTAAGAGAACAGATTCCACATCTGATATGATCTCAATAGTAATAGTAGGGAAATTAATCTAGAAGACTTATCAATTCTATTTAGTGCTTATGGTTGGCACTAGACAAAAAGAGTCTAATGTTAATCAAATACAAATAGTGGTAGAACTCACGGATGTTTTGCCAGATGAATTATTAGGGTTGCCACTAGAATAAGAGATAGTTGAAAGATACATTACCATAGTAAACACATAAATACTTTTACCTCCTACACATATATGGTTACAATAGCCTTAGGTAAGGTAAGGAATACACTTGAAGGATTGAAAAAGATGGAGCCAGTTGATTTTCTAAGGGAAAATGATGAATGGGTCAGCTAAGATTGTGAGGTCTGTGGGGGTGCGATAATACTAGCACTATGTGAGTTTACCTACAGGAAATTAAGGGCTCCAACATATTCAAATAGTGAACAAGAGCAATAGATAGCTAAAAATTATTTCTCTCATATTAAAAGAATACATGCAAGATATTTGGCCCACATATTTTAGATATGTTCAATCAAACCAAAATGTAGGATTTAGCCCATTCTAGTTAAAAAGGCCTAATGCATTTAAAAACATTTTGGGATGACTAAGCCATATTTCACATGTATTGCCCTATATAGCACACAATGCAATATTAACTAGGAAACCTAAGGGAAGTTGCTATTAGTCATTACATGGGCTTATAGTTAGGTCATGCAAGTTATGGTCATCCAAGCATGGTCCCTCTATAATAGGTCTATCTCATTATAAGCATGTGACTTATTAGTTCACCATTTCATATACCTTATAGGTATAAGGCTAGGATTTGATTTGATACCACTTATAAAATCTCCTAAATTGAATGAAAATGGGATCATGCTTTGAAATAACATTAAGGTGAAAAGGGATGCCTAACTTATTCTAAGGCACAACCATGTAACGCAATTTAAAAAAAAAAAGATAATACTATAAATTCAAAACACAAAATTCCATATTAATTTGAGGTACTTTCGAAACATGGTCTCATGGTCTCTACAGTAGAGTCACCACTATTTACTTCTTTTTCTTTCTGAGGCTGGTCAAATTGAAATAACTAAAGACTCGATCTAAATCTCACCTCTCAAGTCCTAAAGGATGAGAAAGAAATTAGAGGAATTTTAAGTTGTTCTCATTTGACTAGCCTAAAAAAAGTGAGTTGGGCATCACAAGGTATGAGTTGCCACCCAATTGATGTTGTGAAATGCCTTATAGGGCCAAAACTAGGGAGGTTCAGAACCCTACGCCTATTTATACCACAAGTTAATATGGAATTTTAAATTAAATTTATAATTTTATCAATTTTCTTAAGTAGGTTTTATAATTAAAATAAAGCACATAATCACATACATATTTACAAAGAGAATACTTGACATTAATAAATATCATACATCAAACCAAGTAATTAATTATTTTGAGAACTTTGGTTCTCACGTGGCAATTTTAAGAAAATAAATTTTATTATTGTGACTTTTATTAAATAAAAATCAAACCATTTTATTAACAAAACACCAATTAATTATGTAGAAAACTATTGATGTGAGATTAGGTATTTTAACATCTAAAATAAGTTACTAATCTAACTATTACAACCCAAAATAGATAAAGGAAATAATAGGTACAAAAGAAAATAAGCAAATAAAGAATAAGCTACTAGGTCTCATCTCTATGTCAGTAAGTTCATGCAGACTAATTACGTCCAGACCTCATATCTAGTAAGAATGGTTAATCTCATTCAACTCAAGAAAAATAGTTAGTAACATAAACAATGGTCCGTGAGGACTTAATAACAACATCAAACAAAATAACATGTGCAATGCAAATATGAATGACCATGATACATGCTCATATAATGATTATACCTAAGAGGATATGAAATTAATCATGTAAAAGGAAAATATAAATTCATCACAAACAACATTCATAAGAACTAGAATTCAAAATATGTGTCCATGTGGACTAAAACCCTCATGAAAAGGAGTTCGTGTGGACTATAAGATAGAATAGACATATGTAAAATATATACATCCATGCGGACTGCACTCCTTGTGAAAAGGAGTCCATATGGTCCACACATTATTTCTAAAACATCAATAATATGCTAATTAAAGAATAAGATATCTATACAACATGATAACAAAAAGGGGGTATGTCAATATAGGAGATAAAATACAATAGAACATAACATAATTTATAAAAGTAAACGAAAGACTATTATTAAACAACAGTCCACATGGATGTCAAGTCATGCACACATTTAAATACTAAGTCTGTGCAGACTTTATCATTTGTCAAGGGAAGTCTATGCAATTACATAATCAATTACATAATGATTATATTATTTTAATAGGCAATTATATACAATCAAAATAGTTCAAAGTAATAACCTAATCTTATAATCGATATGGGAATTACATAGAATCACCTCATGTATTGATTAATCCTAGGAGGTCATTGGTTTATAGAAATAAACCAAAGGTGAACAACACAAAGGAAGGCCTCAAATCTTAACTTTTTATTAGCTTCAAGCAATAAAGTGAAGGTTGAGTTTTGGAAAGAAATATTTTTAGTGTAGGCCAAGGACTAATAGATTGCTTTTTGCTTTGGAGTTAGCATCTAGACTCTCAGGAATGTAGGTTTCGATTCTCTAATTTGCCTCTTCCTATTCTAACCTTGGAAGGGGTATTTATAGGATATGTGGGTAATTCTCTCACCTAGAAGAGTTCTGACGTGAGTAGGAATTAGAGTTTAAATAGGATGGTCACACTTCTAGAAGTTTTTCAGCATCAAGTCCATGTCGACTTAGGTTTTACATCAACCTTAGTGGTTGATGGGTCTTAGGCCTAATTTTTGGCTGAGTTCATTTGGACATAGGCTTTGGTTTATCTGAGTGGACCATGGGCTATTGGTCTACTATTCTAAGCTGGGTCTTGAATGGTTGATGCGGACCTCTTAGCATCAAGTCCGAGTGAACTTATACCAAGAAGGTCCGTACGGACCAAGATTTTAGGTTTCTTGCCTTGTTGCATGAGCTTTTCTCTAGTTATCAACATAAGCCCTTTTGAACTTAAAAGCCCCTAGACCTAGTGTGTATAACTATTGCACAAGCCTAGGGGTGTATAGTGGCTCATCTGAACCCATAGGCTACTACACCAACCTGGATATGTGTAGTGGCCCTATAACAACTTTACAGCTAGTACACCAGCCTAAGGTATACAGTGGCCTCTCTTGACCTATATGGCTATTGTAATAGCATGGGCTTGTATAGTGGCCTCTCTTAACATATACAGCTATTGTACCATCCTAAATATGTGTAGTGGCCCCATAAGACCTATACAGCTTTGACACTAGCCAATGGGCACCAAAGTACCCAAGTAGCTACTATTTATCCCTAATTGACTAGTCAACCTATCAAATCTAAGTTGTCTAATCATATAGGTCATCACTAAGTTTAATTATGTTTTACCTTTTTAAAGTAGTTTAAAGTGAGTTTTATTAGTCATTTAGTCAATAAATGACCTCATAGGATAACTAAAGCCTTTTGTTATATTAAATCCATTTATGGTACCATTCAAGCATTATAAGCACATTGATCCTCACATCATGTATAATCATCTTTTATACATAATAAACACTTTACACACTTCAACACTTTAGGCCATTCTTGCCTTTCATATAATTTATCATATCATAATCACCTGATGAATGCCGAAGTCACCCATCAAAAATCCATATTATGCCATCCAGCCATAATAGGACATCATAGCTTAACACATGTTTATACCTAATATTCTTTTGCTCATTATACCTCAGTTATGTGTATAAACAATCTACTCTATTATCAACATTTCATTTACATGCATAAGTATACACACTTTTGCATACAACATTTCTAATCATGATATTTCTTTTACACATTTAACACATATAATATTTTTTAATCACAACATTAACATATCATCCTTAACTCATCATTCAAGCTCATTATATCTACTTGATAAGCAATAAAGGTTTCAGCTAACATAGAACATTCATGAGCAATTTAAGTCTTTTTACATCAAACTTCACAATATAACCAATAACATGCACTTTTACTCATACACAAGCATAACCAACTAAACCATGTCACATACATAATACTATTAACATACATCTAGGGTACCATTAGGCCACCTCAAAAAGTATATATAATTTAACCCAATTTTTATCTTTAACATATAATTAGGCCTAGTTAAAGCATCATTACACTAGCTAATGCTATTATAAAGCCAAAACCATACACAAAGTACATTTTTACCATACCACATAATAAGTCACATTATCTCATTTTCACCACTTAAACATATATTTAAGATTGCTTATAGCATTATATTACAACCAATGATCATTACAAGCCATTAACATGCAACAAAACATTAATTACATACACATACACACACTTTAATTCAAAAGTTCAGAACAAACACTATATACCATATTGATTACACTTACCAATTATCTTAAATACACCAGAAAAGCCTCTTTCATTTAGCCATACTTTGATCACCTTCGTATACAAACATACGCCAAAAATTAACTCAAAAATTTATATAAAATTCATCACAAATACAAACTTTAAATAACTCTATAAGAACACTAAAGAGCCTTAGAAAAAAATATAAGTCCTTTAAAATAATCACTTACACAATTTTGGATTACTATTTATTAACCCCTAAATTCTTCAATTCTCTTGATCTATCCTGCTTCTCAAGCTTTTATCACCATAAAATCACTCTATTCCATCTCAAATCTCGCTTAAAGGTCTTAATTTTGGGTTAGATTGAGGAAGAAATATGAAAAGAGGAAGTGGAATCAAGTTCTAAAGGAGAAGAGGGGTAGAAAAAAACATTATTCATGTGTTGACACCCCCCCTTTTGAGCCCTTTTGTACTTGACTTAATCAAGGGTTGAGATTTCCCCTTTTTAGTCCAAGGGCTCCTATTTATCAATTGTTTAATTCCTTCCTTCTTAATTTTCTTCCTATCATTTTAAACATTAATAAACACATCTTAAGGTCCCATATAATCCCTTAAAATAGGACTCAAAAGCCTTAAAAAAACATGTATTCAAAAAACTTGGAAATCAATTAAAATCGATACTTTTAACTTTACCAAATTTTTATAAATTACTTCTTAATATCCAAAATTTCCAATTTCAATGTCAATAGACTATTTGGAGTATTTGAATATCTGGTTGTATGAATCTCTGGTCAAATTGAGCTAAAACTAAATATTTTATGGTCTAGCTTTAATTGTATCATTATTCATAAAACACTATTGTAAAAACTTTGCTTTCATTTTTAACCATCTTAATGACTTCGATTGCACTTCAAATTTTATCCAAATTATTTTATGATTAATACTTTTATCCAGCCACATTTGTGTGTCTTAGGTCTTAACAAGCATTATTCATGTCTTGAGAATTACTATTTATAACGTTGGGATTTTCGGCTATTATACCATTCCGGTATAGACACGTAGGGAAAGTCCTTACACATAATAAGAATTCCCTATGTTTTAAATGCTAAAGGAATAAAGAGTCTTTACTAAAATAAGGATCTCGAGAGGAAAAATAAGAGGGTGCCCTACTCTAGTAAGGACATGTGGGGAAAATCTTTACTCTAATAAAGATTATAAATGATACAAATGTTAAAGAATAAAAGAGTCCTTAGTCTAATAAGGAACTCCTAGGAAAAAAATAAGAGCAAATACCCCTTGTCCAATAAGGACAATAGGGTAAATCTGCACTTCGATAAGAATTTCTAGTGATAGAAATGATAAAGAGATAAAGAGTCCTTTCTTTGATAAAGACCCCTTTAGAAGAAATAAGAGGGCGCCCCCTACTCCAACAAAGACCCTTAGGGAAAATCCTTACACCGATAAGGATTTTTAGGATATAAGGGATAAAGTGATAAAGAATCCTCACTCAAATAAAGAACTCTTATAAAGAATAAGGGTGCCTTACTCTGATAAGGACATTTAGGGAAATCTTTACTATGATAAGGATACCTTTTATTGTGAACACTAAAGAAATAAAGAGTCCTTACTTTGGTAAGGAACTTTTAGGAAGAAAAAGAGTGCGCCCCTTTCAAAAAGGGCATTTAGGGAAATCCTTACTCAAATTAGGATTACCAATATAAGAATGCTGAAGAAATAAATAGTCCTTACTTTGATAAGTAACTTCTGAAGGAAAAATACGAGAGGTTGCCCCCATTTTGGTAAAGGACACCTGGGGAAAATCCTTACTCTAATAAGGATTTCTAGTGATAGAAATGCTAATAAATAAAGACTTTTTACTCCAATAAGGAACTTTTGCAAAAAAAAAAAAAAATAAGAGGGTACCCCTACTTTGATAAGGCCACCTTATGGAAATCCTTACTCCAATAAGGACCTTCTAGGAAAAAATAAGAGGGTGCCCCCACTCTAATAAAGAAAACTAATGAAATCTTTACTCCGATAAGGATTACCAAGGATAGAAATGCTAAACAAATAAAGGTTACTTAATAAGAATTTCTAAGTATAAAAATGATCAATATTGATTTTTCTGTCTTATGAAAAATAAATGTTCAAAGTAAAACCCTTGTGTACAAATTCATGTTATGACGATGATAACATATATGCAGTTTTTTATGTAACCTTATTGCGAAAAATGATAATCCTATTCATAATTGAATGAAGGCATATATGTACATCCTAAGATTTCATGTCATCATCTTAACATTAATTTTTTTTAAATTCTTTTCTTTTTCTTCTAAAAGTTTCTTATAAAATATTTTCTTTTTGTTATTTGTTTTAGAAGAAATTAAAAGTGATGGAAAATGAGGAAGTATTAACAAAAATTTATGAATCAAAATTACATCATTTTGCTTTCCCTTTTTTTCTTAAAGATAAACTAAAAGTGATAAAAAGTAAAAAAAAGTTTTTAATACAAATTCATGAATTAATATCAACTATTTAAGAACAAGCCACAATAGATAGCTTTCTCTTTCTCTTACTCAAACCATCCTTACAAATATTTTTTTCAATCTGAGAATTATGTTGAAAAAGTTTAATAATTAAAAATATTACTTCTCTATGGGTTTTTAGCTTGTCTAAAAATTGTCTTGGCATAGAGATAATCAGTTTACATGAATTTCATACTAATCCATTGATCAACTAAAGCACTATTGATCCTATGAGTCTTTAAATGACTCATCTTTTTTAACATTGTTGTTTCCTAGTATCATCAACTCCTCCTTTATTCTTCTTTTTAGTTATGCTTCACTTTTATATGTCTTTAAATTGATTAGAGGAGTTGTAACCTTGTGAGTCTTTAAGTACCTCAAGCTTTCCTCATTGTAGCCTTTCACCATCACATTTATCCGTACATATTTTCCCATTAGATTATAAGATTCCAAACCATGTGAATCTTTTAGTGACATAGGTCTCCATCTATTAGTGTATTCCTTACAGCTTAATTATAAAAGGGAAACTTTCCATGTATATGTACATTATTCATTTTATGATACATAAAAGCATTTATCATTAATTTGTGCTAATGTTTAATTACATTTATATGCTTATGACTTAAATGAATTGATGAAGTCCCTACTATATATACATAATACAAAAATAATCATGAAGAGTTTATGATATGAGATGTTTATTATATGCAAATGTGTTAATACCTAAACCATCCTTAGTGATATTATTTAACAAGATGAGAAATTTTTAAATATGGATAGACTAGCACATGTTATACTTTTTAAAGAGTTTAATCAATAGTTCTCATAATATGTGATCATGGGGATGATTAAAGTTAACATGTGGATGCTTTATAAAAGATAAGTATATTAGAGACCTGCTTAAAGATTTTCACATAGGCAATAAATCTATGTTATCAAAATAAATCTTTATACAGTACTAGTGCAGATTATCCTTAAACTTCATATCACCATGGTATCTTAAGTAATGATTGGTGTACTTTGACTCTATTACTTTTACTACTACCCAAAGGTATACATAGCTTAGAGATTAGGTATATCATGAACTACTTAAAGATAGTTAAGTAATTAATAAAGGATTCACTATACCTAATTTCATAATAGGAAGTTCATTTCACTATGTAGCTACTTTGTTCAAAAATCTTTAGCTAGAGTGAAATCTCAAGGTAAATAAGATTTACAAGGGGCATTGTAGGAATAAAGAATAAATAGTATCAGATCAAACATATTTAAGTTTTAAAGAGTTGACATGCATCTAACTCTAAACCTAAATGAAATAGAGTATAGTGAAATGACTTACTACATGGTATCTTTTCATGAAAGGGTTATAGTGAACCACTCACTTTTCTCCCACTTGGTGGTCAGGATGCTTGACTAGAGGTTGCTCATTATCTATACGTGATTAGTGGATTATTAATAGAGATTAATAATAATGATTTAAAAAAGAGTTTAAATTATATAAGACTGGTTAATCTAGAATTCGTTAATATACATGTACTACTAAGTTGTTACAAAACCTATAAGGTCACACACCTATAAAGCAAGGGCAAAGAGGTAAAATTATAGTTATAATAAAGTATGACATTATTACTATCACATGAAAGAGGACAATGTGAAAGGTGAAGGAAATATGGCCAAAGATTGAAATGGTTTACTCAAAAACCCTTAAAGAGGCCTTTCGCATAAATCCATTTAGAAGGGTACTTCTTGGCTCTTACTTAAGGCTAAAGAGAATTTCATTATTTCTGTAAAGGTTATAAATAATACATAATTAAAATCCAGGATAATTTAAATTAACCTGGCAATGCCTATAAGTCGAGGCTCTATGAATAGTATGTCAAAGGCTCGAAAAGTACGCCTAAGGTGGCGTGTCACCTTTACAAGTCTTGAGGTGGGGCATACTAGTCATGAAACTTTGAGGGGCCAAAAAATGATGAAAATTTAATTTAAAAATTTAACAAAACCAATAAATTATTTTAGGCCATAATTTAATGGGCTGTAGGCTTAGATAGACTTGGGCTCGGAATAACCCCGGATGTGCCCGAATAGACCTAAAAATATCATACCTTGAAGGTAAAAACTTCCCCTGAGACCATTGGTGAAGGAATTTTAATTTTTAATAGTCATTAGGTTTTTTTTTGTAATTTCCCAATTTTCTCAATTTTCAAAGAATTAATTAACTGACTTGCCAAAAGAATTTGGCTATGATATTTTACAAGGCCCTAAATAGGCTTAATCAAGGATTTTTAGAATCAATATGATAATTTTTAGAGGTCCGAGTGAATTTAAAAAATTTTGCAAAGATTCAGGAGAAATCGCGCATTTTTGAGATGCTCGGGTGACATGTGTCGAGCCATCCCAACCCGCTATATAAATCCCACTTTAACCATATGGATTTCCACTTGGCATTTCCTTTAACCTTACCCTTCTCCTCCCCATTTTCTCCTCTTTCTTTCCTAATGCCACTCGTGCCAAAAGTCCACCATTTTAGCCACCAGCCATCGCGAATTTCACCCCATTCATCCACCAAAAATCACTTTAGTAAGGTAGGAAATGTAACACCCCCTACCCTTTCTACCTAAAATGGATAGGGTGTGCCATTTCCTGCTGAGGTCACCTATCCTAGGATTTCCCTAGGGGCCTTTTATTTAACTTCTATACACTTTGACCCTATTTGACTTCCTATGTTATTAAACCTAATCTAATTAATTATTTATTAATTATTGTCTATTTTTAATCTATTAACCTCACTGTCAGATGTTATTAGACATTTAAGAAAAATCGGGCAGCATAACAGTTGCACTGTTATTCAAACCCAATTTAATCCTGCAATTAAACACACTTCTATAATTCACATCCGATCACAACCACCATTGGACCCTCTGGTCCTCCAATTCATAGTCAAACACATCACATCATCAGTTGGCTCATAGGGTCAGAGACCCTTCAGCAGGCAAGCATGCAAAAGTAGACAACTATACACATACACATACTGCTCAGGCATACATATCTATATAATTACATGTAGTTATACATCTGCCCTCAACTCACTCTACCTATTTCCATGAGTGCATTACTAAGTACAATATAAAAAGATAGAGAAAAATACCAAAATTTTCTGTGGCAGCTACACTGAAGCAGGGGTTTGATGCTTGTCAATCTTTTATCTATAGCCTATGCATCAGAACACCGACACAATGAGTATGAAACTCAGTGGTGGAATAATTTAAATAGATTATGTCACTTATGCAAACATACAGCAAAACATGCAATAGAACATATATCCAACATGTATAACCAATTTATAACCTGTATGAATATTTGTCCCTATTTACCTTCTGTAACTCCGAGTATGTATTCATTAATTTAATTTAATTTATTACTTTATGTTTATAGTCCCATGACAGACAGATTATGCTTTAAGATAATAGACTGTGGGATCTAAGGTGTGCTGTGGCCCAATAGGGGGCCTAGGTAGCTGCACCTACCATACCACTGTACTTGGAGTTGTAGTAGATAGGGGGATAGTCTGTAAACTAACCCCCTATTTGTACAATGAGACAAATAACACTTATGGTGGGTACTTGAGAAATGTCTGTAGACTTCCCCCAAGATCCACAATAATAGCATGTAATGAGTGGTTGATGTCAGAACCTAGGCGACTGCACCCGCAATAATCATTACTTGGTAGGGGGCCCTAGTGGGACCGACTACCTAATAGCTACTTTATCCCTAGTTAATCGGTCAACCCATCCAGTGGACATCTAACTGATGGGCCATTAATCATTTTTGACCTAGACCTTTTATTTTAAGGATCAAATTACCTTCCTACCCTTAATTGGACACTTAGTTTCCATTTTTTTACCCTCGTCACAAAAGTTACTATTCCTTTGGTCAGTTTACACAACTGACACTATTCATTTTGGTCATTTTCCCTTTTCATGCTTATCATTTCTTACCCATTGTGAGTCCCATTTTTAGACATCTATTACATCATTAACCTTATATCCAATCATTAACATAATATACCTAAAATTATCAAGTTAACTTACACTTTAATCATACCAACTTACTTACAAATCTTTGACCATATCAACTCCAATTCTAAGTATCTTTTTCACCACAATCACTACACTGTACAAAGCACACAAATGACTCATAAAACACACCATTTTCCTTAGTACACTTATCAAACACCATGTTACA